>OVBI01001384.1:0-35490 GCA_900406495.1 Sisymbrium altissimum | reverse complement strand
TCTAATATTTTTTTGTTATATAATTCGAATATATATGATAATAAATTAAAACTAGATTACATACATGTTATTTTAAAGTTATTTTAAATTTTGAAATAACTTTTTTAAAAAATGAGAAATCCCGTTCCCGTCCTACTCCCATCCCGCTCCCGTCCCGCTCTATCCCGATCCCGTCCCAAATTTTAAATGAGACATAAATGGGACAAGTTTTTGATTCTCGAAATTCCTGATCCCGTCCCGTTCCCGAAAAATCCCGTTCCGAATTCCCGAACGCCCATCCCTACTTCTAAGTACTGAAATATAAGAAGTTGCTATTTTCGACCACAATGGCAACGTTGAGTGAACCAGCCGTAGTTGTACCATCCCATAGTAACTCATATTAACCACATTTCAACAACCACACAACCATCTGAGAACTTTTCTTTACTGCTAACGGTTCCGTAACTAATACTCCATTGGATAATATGTCATTGGATAAGAGGAAAACACTGATGATGGAACAACTATGGACCAACTCACTGTGGCATATAATATGTATTGACTGAAAAATAGTTACGTTGACAACCGTAACGTACAAAGTATGGAGAGATTCATGTAAATCCTGACATAGCTTTTCATAAAGAAGCTATAGATTCACATACAAACATGACGCCTTTTAGCCTATGGGTATGTAACGTTTTTTGTGTGTGTGCGCAAGCGCTAATATTGAGATTGTACTCAGGTCTCAACACCTAGTCTAAATTTATCAGCAAAAATAACCAGTTACGTATTTGAATCCAATTAAATTATCTCCTTTTCCAGTTTGATTTCTATTCAGGGAATTTATTTGTATGCATATAAGTTAAAATATTTAATCCGATAATTTATGTGGTGATTGAGATGTGAAACTGATTTCCACATAACATATTAACACTATTGTATTCATACGGCGGTTGCTAGTCCCAAAATATATAAAAAAGTAGTTTTCTTATTATTTCCCAAAATTTGTCGTCCTAGATACATTTTACATAATTTTCTTTTCCTGGATATACATATGTCCATACTTAGTACTATATCACTAATTAAATGATGATAACTTAGATCAAAATTAGTAGTGGGTGACTGGGTGGGTAAGAAGTAAATTAGATACTTGGTTCGAAAATTTTACATTTGAAGTATGAAATTATGTATAATAATCAAGGTTTTATAATAGAAAAGCAACCTTTAAAACAAAACCTTATGTAAAAGATTAAGGTTCCTGCTCTAATGGTACAAGTATTACTAGTAATTTTCTACCATTTAAGTTTGAGTATCTTTAACCATCAAGAATTTAACATCATTTATAGGTTTTAAAATTAGTTAAATATTCGTTTGAATTGATTGTTCGAAATTCATAATATTGATTGGTTTATAGATTTTAAGATTGGTCGTCGTGGTCCACAGATCTCAAGATTAATTAGTAACCACTTGAATCGATTCTTGCACATCCTAATACCTAATTTATCCAAACTATATGGTATATAAAGGAGGTGTATATCTATTGAGTTAGATAGATGAATATACAAAATCGAACCGTATCGGTAGTAGAAGTTGAAAAGAAATTTGGAAGATAACATCATATGAAAAAAACAATTTGCCTACAAACTTAGTTGTTCTATTTCTGAGAGGTACAACAAGTTCGTTATATATCAAATTTCCAAGCGTTTTGCTTCATTTTGGATGGTTATTAATTTATGCACAAGGGCTCCTCGGAGAAGAATTTGGAATATAGAAAGATCCCGAGATGCGAGATCACGTTGTGACATAGACTATTATTATTTTTTAGTCACGCCCATTGGGATACGAAAGCAACTTGATACATGCAAACCAAAATAATATCATCTTTTCTACAAGTATTGCAAGCTCAGAGACATTAATAACACACAAAAACATGGCAAAACCATGCCATGCAGATTGCAGACGATATTTAAGTTACCGAAGATGAGATCGTCTTTTACATTTATTCACATATCCTTCCACCTTAAATCATTCATGTTGCCCACACGAAAAAAGAAACGAGAAAAATAAATAAAATAAATAAAGTAAGTAAAAGTTCTGAAAAGAGAAAAAGGAACCCATAAGGCCATTAACACAGAGAGTTAGTACTGTCAGATCCCGCTTAATACTTGGTCAGTAGACAAAACATAAAAGTGAAAAACTTTTAAGATATTTTCTAGAAAGCTACTTAAATAATCTAAAAGAAAATATCGAATTTCAAACAACGCCTTTTTTTTTTCCTACAACCTTTTCTTTGGTGTGCACTAAGATATAAGTTCGACAGCTCATTCCAAACCAAAAACCGGTGTCTGCAAGACAGAGAGATTTGCCTTTGCAGTTTGGTAAGAATTTGAAATGTTGTTATTGATCCAGCCACCATACCCTTCGTCACCGTTACCTATCGTTGTTGTCGAGGACAATGGTATTGCCGAAACCGGACTTGACGCAGCGGAATGATTGTTATACCCTTCAGACTCGACAAAGCCACCACCAAAGTTGTTTCCTCCGTCTTGCATTCCCGGCATTGTAGCAAAACCCGGAGAGGTGTTGTGAAGATCCGACCCAAAGGTTGCTATTGGTCGGATCTCGGTTTTTGGGTTTGGCTGGAATCCAAAAACGTTGGACCAATAGTGAGCAGCTGGGTCTTGTTTGATCGGTATTCCGGTATGGAAAAAGGTTCCTTCATGGTCATGGACCGGTGTTGCCACATTGAAGGTGAGCGACGATGTGGTCAGAGCTGGAGGGTCAGATGGAGATAGATCAACTTGTTTGTCAGGGGCTGCGGTTGCTGGAGACGGCTTAGGCATTAGTCCGCCAACAGGGAGATTACAGCTAGCGATTGATTTGACATCATAGCGGCTGATGTCAAAGTTGGTTACTGCATTTAACCCTCGGAATTTAATCGCTGCTATATCATAAGCCTCTGCAGCCTCCTCTTGAGTGCCTGACGTTTAATATCCACCGAGTTAGATCGTAATATTTTAAATAAAATTCATGAAAAAATATTGAAATGGGACTCACTAAATGTGCCAAGGTAGAGGTCTTTGTTTCCCGCAACTCTTCCAATTCGTGCCTGCCATCGACCATGCTGATGATGTCTGCATTATTGTATAATAATTAATTAGGAACATATATTAAATTGTTGTGGAAAAAAATGTAACATTAAAGAGTGGAAATTTACAGATTAGAAAGTAAACGGACCTAGTAACACCTCTATACATAGAGGCACCCCTAGAGAATCCACTGCTTTTCCTATAATTAAGCAAACAAAAATGTGTTTTGGTTAGGAAATAGATTTTGTTTTCTTTCAACAATTATATGAAAAACGTATCTCAAATTGAACTATTACCTTCTTAGAGAAGCAACGAACTCTTGACGAGTCATGTGTTTCATCTCTTCAAGTTCAGGCTCGTAATTCGATATCTAGGTACAAGTATTTCTTGAAAAACTTAGCAAAACATATAGAAACAATACTCAAAATTTTCGATAAATCTATAGAAATAACGCACAAAAATTACCGGGAAGTTAGTAGTAGTTGTAGGACCCCAATACTTAAGAGCTGCAAGGTCGTAAGCTCTAGCAGCTTTCTCCTCCTTGTCATAACCACCTGAAGATAACAAATACTAATATATTTCAAAATAATATCAATATGCAATTTTAAATTCGAATGCGAATGATAACGTTTCAGAAGGGAATTAAATTTGCAAGGATGAAGAAAGAGGTATATATATGATGACAGAATAAATTAGTCACGAGAATTTATTGGAACTCACCTAAATAAACTGTAGAACATTAAAAATCATTACAAATTTCAGATCGTCCACGGTTGGGTAATGATTTCACGTCACAGATCCAAAACAAAATTAAAAGCGACGTTAGATTCTGTCCATGACCTCATAAGTAAAAAGTAAAGGTATACTATGGAAAAAAAAAAAAAAAACAACGCGCATTGTAATAAACATCAACTAGATATTACTAACACGCGCAAGCACAGCACAAAAGTGTACCTTGTCTTCCTTTTCTGCTTTGGCCTTCTCTTCGGCAACTATTATCCCATAGATGGGCTTCATATCTTCCAGTCCATCTATGTCTGTACATAATCATTGCAAAAGAAAATACATGCATTTACACTAATGAACACATACTCTTTACGTACCAAATTGTAATACTATCGTCCGATAATTTCAAGAGCATGAATAAAATAGTCAAACGCACCTTGTGACTCCTCTATAAATGGAAGTACGTTGTCCGAAACTCTCAACATTCTTCTTCGGAGTCGGCGAAGCATCTGAGACAGCTAGAGGGTTATGTTGTTGCTTTTGTCCGCTAGAGACTTCCGATGAGTGTCCACCCGAATAGTTACCGAGGAAGCTAGCAGCTATGGATTTGAGCTCAGAGTCGTAGATCTCGGCGGCGGACGGAGGATGATGCGGCTGCTGTACGTCGGAAGAGAAGACGACTCCGCCGAGAGATTGCACTTGTTGCATTTGTCTTGTCGTAGTTGGCGCTGATGCTCCGCCGCCGAGGAAGTTTTCGAGTTTAGGACCGCCGGGGTAAATGGAAAGAACCGCCGTGGCATCGCCGCTGGAAACTCCCGGTGACTCATCTTGTCGTTGGGCTGGAAATTGGTTTCATTTACGAGGGTATCGATGTAATTAATGTTTTACTTTGAAGGAGACAATATCTAGTGAAAGATTCTCTATGAAAATAAATAGATATATAAATTTTTATTTAAGCAAATCTAATAGACTGGTGGAATTATTAGATTAGGTTTGACTAATTCCAAACACAAACCAAAAAGGTAGAAAAGATGAATATAAGAAATGAGTTAAATACGCAACCAAATCTAAATAAGCGAAAAAGTTTAACTAATAACCAAAAAGGGTAAGAAACTGGTCTTAAGTGCAACAGAACACGAAGTTGGTCTGTCCTAATTCACACAAACTTTCAAAAGACATTAAACACAAAACAAAACCCTATTTAGATTGAGAGAGAGCTAGGGAGGACCTGGAGTTGTGGAGAAAGATTGAAAGAGAGATAGGTGAGGATGATGCTGATCTGATGTGGAGGAAGTGAGATTAGGGTTTGAGGAAGAGTTGAAGTTGTTATTGTTGGAGAGAGAGAAAGAGAGCCAGTTCTGGTGGGAAGAAGATGAAGAAGAAGGAGACAAAGAAGAATCATAGCTAGAAGAAGAAGAAGATTTGTTGTTATTGTTCTTCATCTTTGGAAATAGGTTTTTTTTTTCCTTGGGGACTCGTGAAGTCTTTTGGATGTGTGAGAGAGAAAGAAAGAGATTATCTCTGGTGATTTCACGGCTTTGGAAATAGTGGACGGTCTCGTATTTTTAACTCTCCCTCTAGGGCTTGAGACTTGAGAGATAGATAATAGAGAGAGAAAGAGAGAGGACTCGACACAGATATAGAGGTCAAGATGAGAGAGACGAGTGATGAAAATGTATGAGAGAGAAAGAGCACGAGGGTCGAGACTCTGTAGCCTATATTCGAAGCTAAATCAAATTATTAATTTTGATAATGTTTTGGTTACGAAATCACATGCAGAGACCACGTATCATATAAAACAATTAGAATGTCGGATATGTCTTAATGATATTTATATCTAGTAGTTATAATATTAATACAAAGATTACTTTTCTACATTTGACATCTTGCAGTTACACTGAAAATGAATACAATTTATACAGCATAAACTTTTTCTTAATGGTTTTCTTTTAGATTTTATATATTTATTCGGCTGATAAAACATTAGAAAATCAGTGCTCTTAATGTTGTTAGTTGTTACCAGCTGCTACAGTTAGAAAAGTCATATTTCTATACATTTACCAGATAACGTAATGATGAAATTTAGATGTTTTAAGAAAAAAACAGTAAAAAGCGAAGAAAATAGTAATGAGGCAAAGAAAGAGAGAGAGAGGAGGACAGCAAAAGGGCAAGTGGAAGCTTTTGATGGGATGAACTGGGCGGCGACTGATCTCACGTCACTTTCCATCTTTTTATTTTAATTTTTCTAAATTCAATTTTATTTTCTGTTTTGTGTTCCTTACCTGACGTGGAAGGACGAAACGGTCTGCGTATTAACATACACATACGGTGAATGTTTGAATTTTGATATTACATATATATATATATATTAATAAATGTATGCAAGTTGGGAAGCACTTCCAAAATAAAATTCAGATGTTGTTTATCTTATTTATAAACGGAGTATTGTCAATAACAGTTTTAAAAAATCAAAATATCAAGCATTTTTGGTATACGCATAGATTTTAAATAAAAAAGTCAGCTATTTGTGATTATCAACCGATGATCCAAAACTAATACTTTCGATCAAGAATCTGATAAGACTACCTTAGCACATTATTGTCGATGAGGATTAGTAATCTTAGCTAGAATTTTAAACTATTTTTGAATTATTTAGAATTTTGTTTGTATAACTAGTGCAGGGAAGGTGGAATAATTGGCGATGGTCCAAAAAATGACGCGTGTCCCCTCTGCTCTGTATCCAATAATTACGAACTTTGGCCAATTTCCCAATCTTTTCGTCATTCTTTGACCATTCCAATACCATTTAATTTCTTTTTATTTTCTAAACTATTGTATCTATTTATTTTGGCTCCTTTTCACTACGTTCTACAATTTATGAAAAGCAAAAAGAGAGACATAACTCGCGCGTCTTGTGGACTCACTGTTTGTAACAAAGCTTTGGCGCCATTTTCCACCCTTTTGATTACCGTCTGCTTTCTTCTTTTTATTTGTAATGATGTTTGTATTCTTGCCTTTTTCGCATAATGCTGTGACCTGTGATGTTGTATACTTAGGAATTCGATGATAATACGTACATTAGATCTTTTTTATATAAATTTCGACCACACTTAACTTCTGTAGTGATGATCTTTAAACAATATGCGTGTAAAATTAAAGTGATACATAATGCAAAACAGGTTCAGTACAAGAGGGCTAGTCAGTACACGACAAATGTGTTCTGTATTTGGTGCGTTTAGTATCGAACAAATGTGGAGTCAAATGAACTTTATCTAATTCATTAAACATTTTTTAGTTGTGATCGATCAAGCAATTGTTTATTTATTTTTGACGTAGTTTCTAAATCATCCAAATCTATATCGAAATTTCATTAGTTATCATACACGTCCGTTTTTTATCCTACACTAGCGTTTTGACTTGATGCCATTAGCAACACATCGTCCACACAGTACTGGCGCGTTTGCGTTTGTTGATGCACCTACCAATTAATTGAAAATCATAGTGTTATAAGAAATTTAGCGTTTAGAGTTACGGCTGTCAAGAGCGTTCGATGGTGAGTGAGACTACAAATTAAGGGGAAGTGTGAATATAATTCGAATGAATGGATCGATATGTGAGATTTGTGTGTGTGTATGTGAGATCTTTTAAAAACCTTTTAGCTAATTTGTTTATGTGTTTTGGACCTAAAAGCAGATATATAAATTAGGTTTTGTTGTAATAGCGAGCACATGGTTGCATGTAAACCGCCCACACGTGTCAGCCACCATGCACACGTGTCTTCTGCATGCTGCGTTATCCCATTGTCTATCTCTTCACCCTGCACCATTATCGTGTTTTTAACAATTATATGTTTCCTTTCAATTATTGTTTCTATGCACCAGCATTATTTTAAATAAGAAAATAAAAATAACCATTTTAAGTGTCTACTATGTTCTACTTTTTATATTATATTATCATTTATCAAATTGCATGTTTAAGATCAGTGGAAAATTTAAATTCATGAATACGATTTCCGATCCTACGACATAGGTGCAAAAATACATTGATACATACATATACGTATTTAATAAGACAGGTGCAAATACATTAGAGGCATATATATTCGAACTTTTTGTGTTTATATAATTCCAACAAATTAACATGTTAATTGATATATACTTAAAAATGTAAGATATATGCCAGCTTTTGGAGCACGTATTTTTCTCCAGGGCCACGTCATGAATTCGGTGAATCACGTGTTAAATAGTCGTAGCCTCCTCCTTATTAGTAATATATTATTATTGTTTTGTTATCTCATAGTATAGTATAATGCTGCCTTTTCCATTGAAAGCGGTCGAGGACTGGAGTTAATTAAAAAGGAAGAAATATCTATTGTAATGTGCGGTCAAAGAATGTGAAACCACAAGTTTATTATAAAAGTTTAGAGCAACATAAATATAACTAATTAGTCAGAACAAGATTCCACAAAGCAGATCACGGTGGATCCTTCGAATGTGGAGGCATCAAAGCCGGAGTGGGTGCAGTTTACTTTCCGACTATACGCAACTCACATTACGATTAATTATGTTAACTTCCTTAGCAGATAAAATATAATGTTAACTTGCTTGTTTAAATTCAAATGCTAAGAAAGGAAACTAAGTATATATAAACAAAGTGAGCAAGTATGATGGTTCAACAACCAATTCTAAGCTTGAAATTTGATTTTCATTTGATGTATTATCTATTTACTTATATGATAATCTTTACACCGATATTCAAAGATATGCAATACTAATCTGATATCTTAATAAGATTTAGATATCGCATGTTAAAGATAGCAGTTAACGTACGTTATAAATATGTGCAGTTTTAGCATACGGCTATATCTCTTTAATTTTAGTTTCTTACTATTATTAGTTAGTTATTTAATTTAAAAAAACTGTAATCAGTTTGTTTTTTTTCCAACTTGCGAAAGTTTAATGAGGAAGAAAAGGTATACTGTGACATAAGCAAATAAAAAATTACTAAAATGATGTAAAAAGAACACGGAAAGAAAATAAAAAGAAAAGAAAGACAATAAATTTTGCCAAAGAGTTGGGCGCCGAAAATTTTAGTTATTATATTTACCATATATGTTTTTAGATTTTATTATTTTATCATGACATTATAATTTTCTGAAGAATTGAACCGAGGTATATATTAGACTGCGTTATACAAGTTACTACTACTACTACCACCGGATCCAGAATTAAAGCGGTGTTTCGTATCGTACATTAATTTATAAGAAATACACAAATTTTCGATAAAAATGTCGTCTAAATTACTTTTCAGTTATACCAAAATAAAAAGCCGGATATTAAATGGGTCTGGTTTTAAAAAGCTACATCAAATCATTCCCCACGTTCGATTTGTTATCATACTACTTTGTTATAATGCAAATAATCGCATGATACGTTCCCTACTTTCTTTCAAATAAAACAAGAAATATTATACACACAACACGTTCAGTTTTGTCTTTTTTGACTCGAAAATATTTTTATAAAGCAATCGCTTTTGCTGCTTATTGGACAATGAAATAGGCGTTTGTTTTCTTCTTTGTTTTATTTGGAGTAATATCAGCCGTTAAAAAATGAAGTCTTCTGTTGGCTGAACATCCGACGGCTATAATATCCTGTATGTTTGCTCCACCATACCACAGTGCGCATGAGCTGATGCAATGAAAGGCGACAACAGTATTGTTCTTGCAGTGTTACGTCGCAACATTTATATCTCACCGGTTCATGAGCTATATTTTTCAGCGAAACCAGTATTATCATTTTTGATGTTTTAACGAATTTTGGAAAATGTTGACACATAAAAAGAACTATGAAATAGTAATATTTATGGAGAAAGGTAGGACGAGTGACGAGATAGAAGGTCTTTTAGAGTGCAGCTGTCACTACATCCATCTCAATATTTGGATCCGCCCAATTGAGTACTTATATGGGCCTAAAATATTAAATGACCCATAATCACAAAAATAATTTCGTCCTCTTCTTTTCGTGTAATCAATTTTTTCTTCTTAGATTTGAATGACGGTGGATGAAATTAGATTTTTAAAAAAGTTATAATTAAATATGAAAGTGGAGAAATATTACTCAAATTTGGATCTCAAATTTAGTTAATATTTTAAAAATTACTTAAAAGATCTTGATTCATGAAGAAAAAAAGTTATGGAGACAAAATTTTATAGTTTTAAACGATTTACAAGATTTTGACATGAACATATTCATATGCACATGTTACATGGATTTACAGTATAAAAACAGCTATTCAAATAATCATATAAATATAAGTTATTGTGGACTAGTTAATATGAAAAGACATTGAGAGAACTTTGCAATGCTACTTTTTTAAATTAAAGAGAAAACATTCTTGTTAGCTAACAAACTTTTGAAAATAAGCCATTCTACCTTCAGGTAATCCAATCCCCGAATTGCTTCATAACTAATTCAGCTATGGTTTGCATCTCTAATCCTTCTGTGAAGATCGCTTCAAATCTTTGTTCTCCTCAACGTTTACTTCTAATTTTAATAATTTTTTTAGATTCTATATTTATTTTGAATAGACTGCATCTTTTATCAAACTTAAAGCAGACTAGGCTTGTATTTTTAATTTTTTATGCAATTTAAATAGAGAGGGTTCAATAAAAAAATGGAGAGACAATCCTATATGTTATTTAAATGTGGTTGTGTAATAATTCCTATTTAGAAAAGAGTTGTTTTATTAGTTTATGTTAGAAATCAATTTTTTAAAAACATAAAATTATCAAATATTTTAGTATTTGGCCAGACAGATATGATGATGTTTTAAATTCAAAATCGGATTACGTCAGTACTGTCCCTTTAAAAATTAATTGGATTTTAACACAAATCCGATCAATAATAATAAACAAACTTCTACATGTTATTTTGTGTCTATTGAAAAATATGTTCAAAATAAATAAATGATGTATGTAATAATAATTATTTTTATTAAAAATATGATACGTCCATACTAACTTCTCCATGACATTTACTATTTTTGGATTTAAGAAAAATGATATAGTAGAAAAATGTTCTTGCCTAAAAACAGTTTATTTTGTAACAAAAAGTATACAAAATGTGTCAAAATATAATCACCCTACTAATTGCTCATCTACGAGTAGTGATCTGAATAAGATTTGGGTTGCAATATGTAAACCCCATTTGATCACAAAACAAAGGTACTATTTATCATTAATTCTACAATATATATATATATATATATTTTTTTTTTTTTGTAAGACCGGGAGGGTATCTGGACCGAAGCCCAACTAATCCCCCCAGGGGAGGTGCAGCCCATGGATAGACCCTCTCTCCGGGTTTGCAAATGGGCCCTAAAGCATGGGCCCATATCCGTGTGGCCAAATGGGGAAATGTTTAGCAACTTCGCACTTGAGGGGAATCGATCCCTGGCCTAGACCAACAGGGCGACTCCTCTCCAAGTGGAAGCCACTAGACCACCACCACTTGGTTAGTTCTACAATATTTTAAAACTGCGATTTTACATTCATTTCGTAGTGCTCAAATATTAATGATAATTATGAAAATAATTTTGTTCACCTCGTTATTCAAAATATTACAATCAGAATCTACAGCCAGTATTCATCGCTTCATCTCATTGTCGTCTTGTCAATTGTCATATATCATATTCGATTAATCGCCACATTTTACTAACTTACGTTTTATCATTTATTCCTTAATCTGGAGACTGATTAGCCGAATTGTTTCTTCATCTTATAAAAAAAAAAACCTAAGGCAATTATAACGATAAGATATACTTTTACAAACGTTTACATGTCACATATATAGTTAAACGTTTATATGTCAGAAATTGTCTTTCCTTCTCACAAGGGAACGTATGCGAAGTTTGTCGTCTTTTGATGAAAAGCTATTTAGGATTACTAACTCCTAAATCAAACAAATGATATCAGGATTTCCGTCAATTGGATAAGATAATAAATGCTGAATACACTAATATTTAATTGGAAGGTTAAATAAATCAGTATTATTCCTGGAAGACTGTTGAAATATAGTTTACTTAAGTAATTAAAGTGAGTGGAGGGAAAAAAAGTTTCACTTTCTGTGTTAGTATAATGAAATTAGGAACCATGCTGCATACTTACGATGAGGTGCATAAATAGTGGTGCTTAACATGCTCATTTCATTTTTGAAGAGTGATAAGTAGAGACTTAAATGAAAATGTGTAAGAAAGAAAAAAAAAGACAAATCAAAATCACACACTAGTCTACAAGACCTATACGTCCATGCATGAACAAGTATAACACACAACAAACGACTGAACGAGTTCTACCTACATTTGAATTCGAATTTATACCGTTTATTCACCCTTTTTGGTTTATTTAACATGTAATATAGTTTAGAGTACTAACTATAGTTGAACTCAAATAAATATGTATATTATATAAGATCATAGATGATTCATCTAAGATGAATAATAACATGAACATACAACCTAATAAACAAACGGTAACAATAATTTAACATTTGAAAGGGGAAAAATAATAAGACGTTGAAAAATAGGAATTGTTTACACAATAGTCTGATTATTTTCGACGTAATCTAATTCTGATACTAATTTTATCGTTTTTTCCTTGTCGTCTAACTTTTATTTTGGTACAAGACCATTATATAAGAGAAGAACTCTAATGAAAACCGGTACGACTGCTCCTTAAATTCCGAGCTGGACCACCGGTAAACCATTGAGGAGGTGAAGCCTTTACCAATCTCCGATCTTTCGAGGAAGATGACGATGAAGAAGAAGAGCTCGACCTGTAATCCTCAGACTCCTCAAGTCTCTCCAATTCACCACAAGAATTTGAATCATAATGACGAGCTTTCTTATAATCTGATATATGGATCGGATCATACATGTAAATTAGATTTGTTGTGTACGTATAAGAAAATTTACATATACATATTCAAACATGAATTTTTTTAATGAAATTTAAAAATAACTAAAGAATGACATTATTGATCATACTAGCATCAACCCAAATGATGATTTGCAGGATGACGAAATGATTAACTTAGATTTTAACAATTATAGAACTTTTCGATATGCTATTCCTTAATTATGCAAGATTAATTGACAAAAGATATGCAGAAAGTTCTACGATATCTATGTGTGTGGATTCGCATTTTAACAGGATAAACGAGAAACAAAATGCTTTAATGACACAGCTTTTCCATTTCGCATTTTGTTTTTCACATTCCTTCATTCAAAATTTCATTTTCGAAATATTTGGGTTGTACCTGATCGGGAAAAAGAAAACACTATATGTCTTGCCAATTATCCATGTAATCAAAACTATAAACCAATACGTAACAGTTGTCAAAAACGTTACGCTTAATTACCTCGACTAAGCATGCTTTGGCTTGACCATTTAGAAAAATATCTGTTACGAATGTTCTTCCATTTCCAAAGCTTTAGATTCGCTGGAAAATGAGAGTGTTTAGAAGATTCTCCGAATGAAGGTTTAGTGAGGCTACGGCTGAGAAATGCCGGAGGAGGAGTGATTGGAGGAACAATCTCTTCGGGCGGAGGATTGATCGGAGTTCCTGGCTGCATTTCCCACTTGAAAGGAACTCCGTCGTCGTTACTCCGGTGATGGTAATAATAGAAAATTCTAGAAGAAATTCCGACTGATGAGTTTCTTGATATCTCTGATCCTCTCTTGCATAAATTATCTTCCATCAACAATAACGAAGCTTTTGGTGTTGGAGCTGTGTCATTGTGTTCTTGGGTCATGATGAATGTTTGTTTGTATAGATAGAGACAAGAGAGAGCCAGAGAGGAGATGTGTGAGATTTTTATTTTATTTTGCTGGCTGCATCAGAGAAGATAGGAGACGTGTGAAATTTATGGAGATGATATAGAATCAAATATGTTATATATAATTTAGGAAATAAAGAGATTATGTCCCGAGTAAATGGGGTAAGAATTGATACAAATTGATAGTATTAAGGTTAATTAGAAGAGTTGACTATTTGAATCTTACACGCATATATATTACATGTAACGAGTTTGATAATGATGTTTAAGATGATCATTTTAATAATTAAGGGTTTGACTTAATAATATCATACAGACAAGTAACAACCGATATTGCTTATTTCTTTGGTGACTTGGTTGCTTGTGGACATGAAAAATGTGACTACAAGATGTAAGTTATTTCTTACTATTATAACCGGGTTATCTGGAATACATCAAAATTTAATCAAAATAGTTGTAGTTTAGTGGTTTCATCGATATAGTTGAAGGATATATAAGACCAAATTTTATGTACTGCACATTTAGTTGTTGCAGCATTTATATAGCAACGCCTAATATTTATTCTAAGCGAACGATTTAAGAAACTTAATTAGCCGAAAGAAGAAACAAACCATTACAATCAAAAACATATATTGTATATCTTTTTCCATCAATGAAATACTGCGGTAAATTGCTTTATAAAGAAAGGTTTTAATGTTTTATTTTGTTTTTTGGAGTTATCCAAATAAAATATTTGATTTCCTTATATGTAAAGTTTTTTTTTTTGTTGTTGTTAAGATTAAATTACTATAATATGAAGCGCACGTTAATATAGTCCAAGGGCGGTTTGATTTCATATGCGCATGTGAGGCAAATGACCAATCCCTTAAGAGACGCCAAACTTTGCGTACTCCTCAATTTCATGAGATTATTTTCTCCACTCTGTTCTCGTTAAACCTTTAACCCATTTGTATGTATCATTTCAATAATCAGGCAATTACCACAAACTGAACCGATTCTTACGAAATATAAGAATTCATTAATTCATTCTCAATCTAAAATTAGTTCTAATCACGAAACCACGCACCCGAGTAGGTTCTGTTACATCAAGAACTTATCATGGTTGCAAAAGAACAAAGATAGTAATTACAAGCTTTCATTGAATTCGTTCAGTCTACGTTGATTGAATTGTTTTTGTTTCTTTGGGCCAATACTAGGTTGGTTTAATAATACGATAGAGTACTATCGTCATTTAAAAGAAAAAAAACCATTTGTATATAGAAACAAGATTGGGCTTTAGAATTTGATTGACTTGTTAGTTATACTTAGTTTAATTAGTAGCCTAAATTTACGATAAAATAGAAGGCAGTGCGAGGCCCTCTTAAAACGACTGATGTCACATCAGTATATGGTTGTATGGATTCGAGAGGAAGACGAGGCAAATTCTCGTTTTTAGAGAATATGGATCATCTCAAACTTCCCAATACTTGTTCACCCTTATAACGTACCCGAGAAGGTACCCTGAGGTGGTTGATGCAATGAAACAGAAGAAGAGGATCGATAGAGTGGATGATTCTGTAGACGACACGTACTTTTTGAAGGAATCTCATCAAAAACACTCTTGCAAGCGAGCTTACTAAGTGATCCAGACGCATGTAGGTAACATAGTTTAGCATGATGTGATTTGTTCCTAGAAAAACAAATCTACATCATGATAAACTATACAACTCGATTGTAATAAGATTACCACTACAGTAACAAGCCAACAATATTTTTCTCGCATATTTTTTTCTGTGAGTTTTGTAACTTTACCGATGTTTCTTGGTAGCACTCGACAATAGAAGGACCTTGGAAATAGTAAACCATTGAAGCAATATTGAAAAGTCCCTTAAAGAGACTCCTAACTTTGCATGCGTACTCCTCATATTTCATTTTGTTTAACCCATCTATATAATCACTGCACTTAATTAATTATCAGACCATTACCATAATTAAACTCATTTTTACAAAAACATACGAAATGATTCTACTTTAACACAAGTTATAAATGAGAAATTCCGATTGTTACTATTCCGATTCTACTTTCATCACTCTCGTACCTGGTTTAATATTTTTTTTTATATAGTTTTTAGCCAATGCTACGTTAATCTAATTTTTTTTTTGGTACGAACGTTAATCTAATTTAAAGCTAAAATATTGACATTTTGAAAGAACACATACATTATGTGTCATAATTTAAACAAGCTTGTATCACTAAGCTCTGTTGTATTGAAAAAACACTAGAGTCGATCATAAATATGATAATAATAAGATTTGATTCTCCAGAAGGAGAAAGAATCTCTGATAGTGACAGAACTAAAAGCTGAATATACATAGCTAGATATCGAAGGTTTTGTGACAATCTCTTTAGCAAAGTACCATCACTTGGATCCATGGTTATTGAGCTCCCACCTCTTCATAGTCCCTGTAGATGGATACACTATATAAATACAGATGAAGCATCACTCATTCATTATGTTTTTTTTTTATAAACAAAGGCGATGAAGAACATCAAAATCTTTTAAGAAGCAAGAGTGATATGATGGAGAGAGAAATCTATAAGTATACCTCAGCTGTCAATGGAACTATGGGATTCCCTGCAAGAAGTTTGACAACTGTTAATTTGTTTCGCATTATCATCTTTGCTTAAGCCAGAGCTATGAGCTAGATTCAAAGATAGAATACCTTCGCTGCTCTGATTTCGGAAGGTGCTTAGACATTATGGACTCCTGCAATGGTAGAATGGAAAGTTGATCATATCTCTGTCAGTTTATAAACAAAAGTTATACTTGTAAATAGATGGCTGAGGAAAATGTCCAAGCCGCAAGTCAAGAAAAAGGACCTGTTCTTGGATTATGCTTCTTGCCTCGACGAGCTGAGCTTCAAGTTCAAGCTCTCTCTCTGTTGCTTCAGAAGTAACAGATGCTCCTTTAGGTGCATCTTGAAACTGAACCATGCGTTCCTTTATGTTTTGTCCCACGGGAAATAACAAGAAGTTAGCCATTGATAAAAGATAGATAATACGCAAAATAGAAATGCCGGTAATAGAAACCTTTATGGAAGCCATCTTAGTGCGCAAACTTTCTTCTATTTGACCTCTAGCCATCCGGAAAGGTAGATCAAAGACATCCTGTGTAATGACTAGTTAGACAATTGATTGTAAACTAGAAACATTCAGTTATCTAAGATTATAAACAAAAATCATTCAATTATATAAGATTTAAGCATATATACCGTCTTTCCACCCAGTGGAGATTGTGAAGGATCAGCTTCACGTTTCTCATTGGCAGCCAATGAAGGATTAGCTGACCCGTTTGGAGCGTTTAAGAAATCACGCATATCTGTCTGCAACAAAACCAAAGAAGAAACTTTGCTTATGAATAAACATGTTAATATACTGAAGTTAAGCTTAGTGTGAAGAAAGAGCTTACCTGCATGGATCGAAGTAATGCTCTTAGATTAGTGTTCTCAGCCATTAATTCTTGGTTTTTCGCTTCATATGCATCCACCTGCAGGGACGATATTAGTAAAGAATATGACTTTAAAACTCTGCGTAATCTTAATGATTTGTTGTAGTTAGACTCGTACTATCTTTTTATAGAAGTCAGTATCAGTCTTCTTGCCATTCCAGGTCCCACGCTGCCTCCCTTCTTTCTGTTTAGGTACATCAGATTATCAGCCAAGTGGAAAGTCCAACATTCATCATTTAAGGATTGGAAAGCCATTAAGGATGCTAATAAAGGACCTGTAGCAAGTTCATAATCTCCATTCCTGATCTTGATTCTTTCTTTTTTTCCATTAATACTTGATTTAACCGTTCCTGNGAAAAAAAAAAAAAAAAAAAAAAAAAAAAATAGCTTTCACAATAATGCAGATCCAACAGGAAGCAGAAAAGTTACTTCGACAAAAGAAGATACACAACCTGCAATTTAATGTAATCCTTCTCCTTTTTCTTCATTTCATGTATCTGTTGAGCTTTGACTTGCTATTCAGAGATTGGAAAGACAAACATAGACAATCCATCAGTACAGTTTCCTCAAGATGAAGAAATTAACACCAGCAGCATAAAAACTATTCAGACCTGGTTACCGATAACCATCCTTTGAAATTCATCCCTCTCCTGCTGTAACTTCTCAATCTGGGACTTCAACGCTGCAGTGTTTTTGGCTTCCTGTCCAACGAGTGAATCCACAATCAATCAAGCGTCTAAGCAAAAAAATCCATAACAGCTGAAAATTTCGACAAGACTCAACTGTTCTGGTAATGGTTGCAATTTCCCTGTCCTTGTGTTGGAGTTGCGCATCAAGCCTCTCAACTTTAGCTTCAAGTCTAGCTATATCCGACTGTTGCCTATACACAGTAAAGGAACGCAACATAAAACCATAAGGAAACTCTTCATCAGCAAATCAGAGTAGGAAAAAAAAAGCTCAAACGTCAAACTAGATTAAAGCATCCTAAACCACAGAACTGCTACAACTTATAGCCAATGACTAACAAACGAAAATCCTGCAGAACAAGTCGAAAACTAAGGTGAATACGATCCCAAAATTCTCTTCAATATTAACTTAGCTGAAACACTAAATAAGTAAAGAATGACTAATACCAGGTGGCTTTAAACGAAAGTTACAGCTAAGCTCTGTACCAATTGCCAAATCCTCTAAAGTGTATGATTCAATAAAACGCAATGCAAAAGCAAATTGACACAAAAGGAAGAAGTAATGAACCTCTGCCTCTGCTCATTAGCAGATTCTCTAAACTCTAAGTCACGCTGTCGCTGCTGCATTAACGAGTACATACAATTGCAAGTCCTCGCGATGGAAACCTAATCAACAACAACAACAAAAAAACCTAATCAAACAAAAACGTCACCACAGTTTGCAGGATTTAAAGACTTAGTGGATTATAATAAACACACACCGGATCATTGGAAAAGAGATCGAGGGAGGCGGGAAATCCAAATGTAACCATCGTCTGATTCAAGTACTTTGTACAGTGCTCCAAATTCTCCACATTCGCAAAGTTGTAATCCCTTCTCAATTCCATCATTAACCAAATCAAATTCTAAATTCGCATCATAAAGTACAAATAAACCCTAGGGAGTAAAGAGAACACTAACCCCGTCGCAGACTGAGGCAACACCTGTGAACCACAAACCAAACGAATCATTTCCAAACTTCGAATTTCGAGATAAATATAGAGAAAGCACACTCGGAAGAGAGTAATCTTACATTGGGATCGAACTCAGCATCAGTCGCCGGCATTTTCAAACGGCAACGAGAACTTCCTCCTCTCGGTAAAACGACGGCGTAACAGAAACCGCACACAGATCTAATCGAGCAGAGAGAGAGAGAGAGAGAGCGAAAAAGTAAAATTCAAAAATCAAATTACTGAAACGGAATGTTTGTGGAGAAGAGCGAAATAAAGGTTTTAAAACCTCTCTCACTCTCTTTTTCTCTCTTCTTTGCTTTTTATTTCAGTAATAATAATCAAAAGGGATTTTTGTTTTTTGTATAATGAGCTCTTATTATGCCTGGTGGCTATGATCCACTGCGGACACGCTCTCCGGTTATACTGCTCGTGTACGTGATTTTGACGCGCCACCTGTTATGCACGGGATTCAGGATTTCACAGACAAAACTCACCTTCAAGGGAGGAGAAACATGGGCCCACATAATTTACATTGGGCCTATTTGGGCTCGTGTGTAAGGCCCAAGTGATTTATGTTTTGATTTTTGTCAATGGAGACATTGACAAAATGATTATCATTGTGTTTGGTTAGAAACAGACCGAAACAGCGGGCGATTGTTTGATTGTTAGTATTATTATTATTTTTTTGTTATTATCGGGGAGTGAAATAAGCAAACATTAACGTATGTCTGTAGAATCGAAAAAAACAAAAATCGAGACAAATTAATTGGAAGATTAAAATAAACTGAAATTTGATCAAAATCAGTTGAAATCTATGTAACCGAGGTAAGTTTTAAACATTTTACATGCCTCCCATGTCGGATCTTCGACTCTTCTTCGAATCCCGAGTGATAAAATCAATTGTATTTATATCTACATTTATCACCATGATTATTACGAAATAAATTATTCATTGCTTCAAACCTAAGAAAATATGCTTCTTGTGCTTCGTTTTTATGTCTTCTTGGGTTTGCTTAGCTCATTCACATCTGGCTTGTTGGATCCACTCCCTATATTATTTTTAAACATTTCAGCACTATATCATAGCTATGCTACTTGATATTTCTCCTACAAACATATATCTCAATTCTTGGTGAACAACAATGAAAAAATTGTATAGTCGTATATATCTAAGGGACCCTATATATATATCTAATGCATATACTTATTTTGTGATTTTAAAAATAGTGTGTATAAAGTTTTGTCACACTCTATTAATTGGAATCGTTCACCTCCTAGAATGAATATATCCTTTTTGTTTAATCTTTGGATAGTTGAGTGGACCAAAATCTATAACTTTAGAGTTTAGATTAGATTGTTTGCACTCGACTACGTACAATCATAGAATTTTTGAGTGTGTGGCGAACTTTTTTTATGAGCCTATGAAGGCAGCAGCAACGTCAATATATCTGAGCTAGATTACACTGTCTTTTTGTTATAATCCTGATTCAAACCCTGTGTGCGTATATGAGATAAATCGTAAAGAATAGGTACTTGGGTATGTATGTGCCATGGGTGTGTGAATTGGTGTGTCTATGCATGTATCTATACATGACTTTTGATGTGTTTATGCGTGTGTTTTTTTATCACTTTTTTACTTACATTCTTGGTCTGCTTGATATGTATCGGTGTATGTATGTAAGGAAAAGAAGATGACGTGGAGCTCCCGACCAGGCGCGAGTCAAGGAAGCGAGGCGTTCGGCGACGGCAGCGCGGTCGTCTCCGCAGCCCATGCGTTACAATTTACAAGATCTCTTTTTCTATACCTTGTTTCATTATTTAATTTATCGTGTCATTGTATAAAGTCTTTAATTTGGAGGTTTCTAGTTCGTATTCATTACATTGTTATTATATTGATTCTTGTAAAATGTTTTTAAGATTTTCAACTTATGTTTTCCTGTCAGCTTGCTTATTGTCCACGTAAACCTCTGTTATTATATATCTATGTGCTAATATTTCATATATATCTTGCGCATCAAAATTTGAATATTGAAAGAACAAACAAATTGGGTTGAAAATTGGTTGATAAGATGTGATTTTTTTTTTCTTTTTGACGCCGAGGAGATATGATTTTTTAAAATAGTACATTACAAAAAAATATATAGCATTTCCAGTAACAGCTCTTGTCCCAACAGTGATAGATCAATGCAATCTAATTGTAATAATATAATATCATTTAATACAAATGCACAACTGAGAACATTTCTACGTGAATCCAATTGTTTCATTTAATAATCAAATAGTAAATTGACTGTTAATTACGGATCCATTGTTTAACGGGAAACCCAAAGAGCAGATGTACTTCAAAACTAAATGAAATATTTAAGACAACAATGAAACAAAAATAGTAAACAAAAGAAAAGACACCTTTTGCCACACAATTTACGCCTTCTCTATATATTTATTTGATTATTTATAAGTACATACATTCACTTTCACTAGAATCTCATCAACACCAAATCAACAGTCTCTCTCTCTCTCTCTCAACACACGAAACACTTTGAGTTCCTTAAAACCGTTGTAGTTACAAATACCCTAAAACCCTAATCTCAATATGAACAGTTTCGAGCCACAAAGCCAAGACTCAATGAAAAGAAGGTTTCATCAAGACAACACAACCACGCAACAACCTCGTGATACCACGACAAGAACAACATCCTTCATGCCAAAACCTCTTTCGAGAAACCCTAATAATAGCTCAAGCTCCGGAGCCGCCGGGAGATTCCCAGGATTTGGACTCAACGTCGACGACGATCTAGTTTCATCTGTGGTTCCTCCGGTTACCGTTGTGCTCGAGGGACGTTCGATCTGCCAACGCGTTAGCCTAGATAAGCATGAGAGTTATAAAAGCTTGGCTTTGGTTCTGAGGCAAATGTTTGTCGATGGGGCTGATTCGACTTCAGAGACGGACGATCTTGATCTGTCGAACGCCATTCCTGGCCACCTTATTGCCTATGAAGACATGGAGAACGATCTCCTTCTCGCTGGTGATCTTAGTTGGAAGTAATATTCCTCTTTTACCTCCAAAGAATCTCTTCTATTATATAATATACTAATTTAATTATAGTTATTTAGACCATCTTAAACTATTTTAAAGCCGTCTTAAGTTAAATATTTTATGTGTCTAATAACTATAATTAAAGACAACCACATACACTTTTCTTTTTTGACGAAGACACATACTCATTTCTTTAGAAAAAACTAAGATCTCTCAATTTCTTAGTTTACTTAATCTTTTACGGTTCCTGACTTTTAAAAAAAATTATTACTGTGTATTTCAAGTTATATAACTGACTCTATATAAAATATTTGGGAGTGAATAAGAAATTTGGTTTTGTGAGGACACAGGGATTTTGTTCGTGTAGCGAAGAGAATTCGAATCTTGCCGGCGAAAGGAAACACAAGAAAGGTTAGAAGAAACGAGTGAGTGAGTAGAGATAACGTTTTGCCAACGATGTCAGAAGATGTTTGTAGCAGCCTATGTCGGTGGTTCCCAAGGACATTATTGGAAAATAATCATCTGATGTGTTTGTTTCTTTGTTCACTTTATCTTCCCACGAAATGAATGGAACAACAAACATGTTGAAATCGCTAAGTGAAGGAGAATACAATAGAAGTAACTTATCTTTATTTTGTTTTTATCGTCTACAAGTCACGCATGGCATATTCCATTTCTTTCTTTGAACGATGACCATGACTCGCCAACAATACAAATTTAACGTTAAGGCAGTTTTTGTTTGGTCTCTTGTCATACACAACTCGCGCATATACAGTTTGTCTCAAAACCAAAATCGTGCTGAAAAACCAAAATATGAAGCCAAATCAAATCAAAATATGAAAACCAATCCAAAATCGTTCTGTTATTATATCAAACTTGGCCTCTCTTAATTCAATTTATCAATTTAAAAAGATTACATTATTTTAAATTCTATTGGTACAAGTGAACTAAAAATTGAAATATAACTTTGATATTTAAGAACATCTAATCCTTGTGAAAGGAAGAAAATACTATATAATTTAATTTGAAGAAACGAATAGAGGATTAATTTTAAGTTGTATATGACACATGTTAGTGATGCGTAGAGATTAGAGAAGGGAGATTCCAACCATAAAGAAGAAGGAATCAATTCAGCTACCGACAAAAAACAAGGGCAAATGAGCCGATGTTTGAACTTGTGAATGTAAGAGTTTGTACAATATTTTTGTTGAAACGTGAAGGCAGTTTTTTGTTTGGTCTCTTGTCATGTCACCAACTTAGATCCTAGCTATTTTGGCTTCAGTAGCCAAAAGAATCATAACCCTTGACGACATAAAACCTCTTGGCTTTGTCATGTAAGTGCCAAAACATATATAATAAGATAAACAATCAAGTTTTCTCACCGATTCATGATTCTGACTTCTTATCAGTACCTTTAAGCAGGTTTTATTAAATGGTTTAGTTTGAATCCTCGAATGGAGGCAAACCCCACTCCTCTGGTTTGAAATCTAGTAGAGAAGTTATGATTTGATCTGCAACGTCATGGTAAGAGATATCTAGTCTAGGATCCGGCACCATCACCACGTTCCTGTAGAGAAGAATCAAGAAGAATATAAACTTGGTGTAGATTGACTGTGTATCAATAATTTGTCTCGCTTCTGGTCTGAAACTAAACCACTACACTCATCTATTTGGTGTAAACATACTAGAAGAAATCCACTTACATTCCGGCGTTTTTAGCAGCTAGAACTCCGGATGGAGCATCTTCAAATACCAGAACCTTTTGTGCGTCAGCAGGACCGTCCTAAGGAATCCAGACGAAGAGGAGACATTAGTTCATATCTCATTCTAGAACTTGAATAAGAGGATTTAACCAAAGTCACGTGGTCTTATATGTGTACTAATAAATGAGAATCTTGGAGATCATTGCCTTGTGTAGAGTTACCTTAAACCTCCTAGCTGCAGCGAGAAAGCCATCTGGGGCAGGCTTTCCTTGCTTCACCTCCGGATCATCACCGCGAACTACGTGATGCATCAATGAGAAAAGCTCTTTGTGTCTTTGGGTTTTTAGATCAAAGTGACGTGTGTGAGTACTGCAACCATGCATTCAAAGATTCAAAAGTCAGTTTCCGGATTGTAAAGAAAAAAAGCTGAAAATTAGAATGAGACAACACTCAATGGTAATGCTATTAAGAGCAATAGATGTGCTGATGGAGAAAAGAGATACCCCGTAGCAATACAAATTGGAATATTCTTTGTATGGAGATGCTTGATGAGTCGACTAGCCCCTGAAACAGTGGTACAGAACTGATTCATGACAAGTAATTTTCCAGTGAAAGAGTTCTGTCTATAAGTGCAAAAAACCCATCTGTTAAACACAATGAAAAGCAGAAAATGTACCAGGCATAAGCTCACTAGTAGGGAAGAGGTCTTGCAGCATAGACTCTCTCTCGACAAGGAAGTCCTCAGCTGAAAGAGAGTCGCTGATCCCACTTTCTTCAACGAAGATCCTGGCAGCTTCAATAGCTTTTCTCCCCATCATCTTAGCCTTTAGAGACCAATCAAATGTTTTGTTGTATCTTGCAAGTATCATCTCCTGTACCTCAGTGTAAAACTTCTCCGTGTCTGCAACAACAACAAAAAACAAATCGCTATTAACGTCATTTTCATTATTTTCCCAATAATTAAAAAAACGATAATTAGATAATGAAATAGCCTTTTGATTAGCCAATGAATAAACAGGTCCGTTATAGCTACTCATTAACCTCAATTAACCAATCTCCGGTCAGATTTAGACTTAAATCAAATAATAATACGCAATCATATCAGTAGACCGCCACAAAAGGAATTCTAAAAGAACAAGCTCACTCGAATGTCACTAATGCGATCCAATAAAGAAGAGATCAGATTCATCGAAATTACCGAGAAGAAGACCGTCCATGTCGAAGATGACGTGTGTGATCGATCCTCTGCCGGCGACGGCGACAGTGGGGGGAGTCGACATTGACAGTACAATTCCGGTGGATCTCTTCTGGAAGGGTCTGCGATAATATATGGAAGAATTCTTAAACGAGAAAGCAGCTAATGGGTTTCTACTTTCTCGGAGCCGTGTTGAGTGACAACGAATCGCATCCACTCGGAGTTAGTTTATACGCTTTACAGTGAATCGGGTCTTTTAATTGGGCCGGATCTTGTAATTGGGCCGGGTAAACTGTTTCTTTTTCAAAGACATTGAAGGCTTGATTAACAACAAACTTGCTGATGCAAACGGTATCGTAACTGTCTCAGCCAAAGACAAAGCAACAGGTAAAGAGCAGCAGATCACAATCAGATCTTCAGGTGGTCTCTCGGACGATGAGATTAACAGAATGGTGAAAGACGCTGAGCTTGACTCACACAAGGATCAAGAAAGGAAGCAACTTATTGACATTAGGAACACCGCTGATACTACAATCTACAGTGTTGAGAAGAGCCTTAGTGAATACAGAGATAAGATTCCTGCAGAGATTGCCTGTGAGATCGAAACTGCAGTGTCTGATCTCAGGACAGCAAATGGCTGGTGAAGAGGTTGAGGATATCAAGGCTAAGCTTGAAGCTGCGAACAAGGCAGTGTCAAAGATTGGAGAACACATGTATAAGGGATCCGGATCCTCTGGGAGCTCTGGTGGAGGCTCAAGTGGCACTGAGCAGACGCCTGAAGCTGAATTCGAAGAGGCGACTGGTTCAGATAAGTGAGGTCGCTAACCGATTCACACCAATTTCGGATCTTTTGGTCCAAATAAGTTTTACATGCTTATCCCTCACAAATTTGAGTAGTTTTGTGTATCTAAAACGTAGTCCTTGGTTTCTTTGTTTGGTTATTATATTGACCGATCAACGGCATCCGATAAGGTTATGGTCAGTTCGTTCGGTTATGGTCGTTCGTACTTAACCTTTCTCCAATCAGTTTAATGCGTGTTTTTTCCGATTCAATCGTCCAGACATCCACTATTGTCTATTGGAAAGCGAGAAGCATGCAGTACAGTTCAGAAGGAAGAATGCAGCCTTCCATTGCAAATCATTATCAAGATCATCAAAAGCCTGAGACTTGAGTAAATCAATGTATTTTACAGAAAGCAACAGCATAAGGAATTGTTTACAGAATGCTTATAAACTAAAACCAATAAAGAAAAATTCTATATATCCTGGCTTGCTGCAACCCATCTCCCAGATCCTTATCTCTCAGAAAATCTACATAAATAATGCTAAAAACTCCACTAACTCGTGATGCTTCAAATAGCACTATGGATCACCTAACACTAACCCCACAAATCCCCTCTCGTGTGATCATGAACTCGCAAGAAGAAGGAGGCAAATGAGGTGAAAAAACAATGTCAAGCCGTCTCTGAGCTCTTCTAGACACAAAACTCGGACCGCTCTCATCATTCTCGTTTCTCTCTTTGCAGATAGTACCATCACTACGTGAGATGAAAACTCTAGAGTTCACACAATTAGCCCAAGCCAACCCTAAAGCAGGAACAACTCGTCTCCCAGACGAACACAAATACCTCAAATTCCCAACTCTCAACCCACTTAACCCATCAGAAGACTCAACAAAATCAGTGACCTGGTTCGTAATCACCACAGCCAAATCAAACTTATTTGCCAACTGCTTCAACTTCCCTGATATCTTGAAAAACAAAGACGATCTCTTCTTGAGATCAGACGGCGTGTTTTCAAATTCCGATCTGAACAACGCCGCTACGGAATCAAGCACAATGAGCTTCAGAGGAAGCCTCGTTTTCGAATTCTTTACAAAAGCATCTATCTTAGGCATTATGTCGAACAGGTGGTCTACAGAATGTACGTTTTGTACAAACACATGATCACACGGATTATCATTGTGATTCGCGTATAAACTAGGGTTTGCTAAATGAAACGATCTCGAGAGCTGATGAAGACGGCGAAACGGAAACGGAAACTCTGAATGGAGATAAAGCGCAGAACCGTCGAGCCCGCCGTTGGATATCGGAAGTTGGGCAGAAAGCGAGAGCTGAAGACAGAGCTGTGTTTTTCCACAGCCGCTCTCCGCCACGATTTCCGTCAGTGAATCGCAGGGAAATCCGCCGCGAAGACATTCGTCGATGACTTCACAGCCGGTGGTTAGCTTCAGGCTCGTCGGCGATTGTAAGACGAGACTCTTTGGCTTCATTTTCCCATTTCGCATTTCACCGCCAAAACGCTTTATAAATTAGACGCGCCACAAAATTCAAAAGCTTTACGAAACGACATCGTTAGTCTTCAACTGGGCTTGTTTTCAAACCTCAATTTTAGGCCCAATAAGGTAAGACAAAGAGAAATGTAACAAACGACATCGTTTCATGAACATCACTCCTTTCACAGCGAAGATTCTCCTCTCTCCCTTTCCCTTTTCGTTTCTCTTCTTCTTCAACGATCCTTCTCAGATCTGATCTGTTTTGATCCGATGAATGAATAATCCAAACCGAGGCTAAAATCGAAATCGAATATTCGCTACTTGTAGAAGCTCACATAACAAATTCGAATCGCGATCATGTCGTGCTTAGCCCTAGCTCTACAACCGGCAAACGGATCTGACATTTTACTCCAAACAAGAGAATGGTTTCCGCCGGCGAGAGCTCTAATCGCTCTCTCATATTTCCGTCAAACGCGTCAAGCATTCTCTTCCTCGAAGCAGCAGCAACAACAACAATCGAATCCGAAACAAAACCAAGCCTCCTCCTCTTCCTCCGCCGCGGACGCCGACGACGCAGCGGCGGCGGAATTCGTAGGCGACGATCCGCTAGCCGCTTCAAACGGACAAGTGATCGTCGGTGTAGAGAGCAAGTACCGTGTGGTTTACCGACTAGTGAACTCGATCTACATCCTCGGCGTAACCGTCGCGGATCACGACAACTCCATCAACGTATTCGAGTGTATTCACATCGTGAACCAAGCTGTTAGCGTCATCGTAACCGCTTGCCGTGGAGTCGATGTGACTCCGGAGAAGCTTGGAAGGAAATACGCTGAGGTGTACATGGCGCTTGACATTGTCTTGCGTGGTGTAAGCAACATTCGTTTAGCTGCGATGCTTGGTGCTATGCACGGAGATGGAATCGCGAAGATGGTTCACTCGGCTTTAGATACGGAGAATAAGATCCGTGGAGCTGATAGTTGGATGTCTGTGGAGTCTCACGCAGCGGAGCATCAAGCTTCTGTGAACGCGTTCTCCAATGCGAGATTCGAGTTGCCGCCAGAGACTATCGCTGCTGGTGATGAGTTAGCTGCGAGTTTAGCTCCAGTGGTGCAAGAGTCAGAGCAGTTGAAGGAAGAACCGGAGCCGGAGAATAAAGATCCGTTCGCGGCGAGTGAGACGATCAATAAGGAGAAAGAGCTCGTTGGTGGTTTCAAGAAGAATAAGGAGACTTCCTCGACGGATTTGACTTTGGCATTGGCTGGTCTTGAGGTGACTACATTGCCTCCAGCGGAAGCAACGCAGTCTACGCATATCAATGTGGAAGGGTTTGAAGGGCAGTACGGTGGGATTGAGTTCAGCAACGAACAGGCTACGATTGGAGAAACTTTTGAATCGTTTAGTGATGCTTGGGGAGGTGGATTGGATCCTTCTGAGTTTATGGGACCGAAGAAGATACAGAAGAAGGAAGGACTCGGTGGGCTTGAGCTGTTGCACACGAGTGATCCTAAAGCAGTGGAAGGTAAAGATGGAGCTGGAGGTAATCTCGAGAATCTAGTTAAAAAGCCTGAGATGAAAGGTCCTGAAATGTATATCTCTGAGGAAATTAGAACCGAGTTTAGAGAATCCTTGCTTGCTAGAGTAGGACTAATGGGTGTGATCTATCTGAAAACTATGCCACCAAAAGGCTCCGGTGAAGAGAAAGAAACCGAGTTCTCTTTCCGTGTTGATGGTACTAGTGCTGTTAAGAGATTCGCTATGCAGAGCTCTCGGATTAGTAGCTTAGGGAACGGTTTGTTTCATGTGAGAACTGCTCCATCTGAAGAACCAATCCCTATCTTGAAGTATAGCTTGCAACCTAAACTAACCCCGTTGCCTCTTAGAGTCCGGATGGTGAAACGAGTCAGTGGGACTTTACTCTCACTAATGATTCAATACGTTTCAAGCCCGGACCTACCTCAGCCTCTGAAAAACGTCGACTTTATTCTCAAACTCCCCGTTGATCCCACATTGCTTAAGGTTTCGCCTAAAGCAATACTAAACAGAACCGATCGAGAACTGAAATGGCAAATCCCTGAGATTCCTCTGAACGGAAGTCCCGGGAGATTAAGGGCGCGGATGCCTATCGATTCAGAGAATGGCGAGGAAGAACCAGAAATCATCTGCTATGTGAAATTCTCGGTTCAGGGAAGTAGTTCTTTGTCTGGTATCAGTCTACGTGCAGCTGCTGAGGGAAATACGGATTTCTATGAAGTAGATCACAGGTACGAAACCGGAGTCTATATGTGCAATTGATATAATTTTCTCTTAAAGAGTTTCATTTGTTTATAAATTTCTCAAATGTCTTTTTTTTTCTTTCTTTTGAGTTTGGCCTCTGTCGGAAGTTAATTCTTTTCTTTTTGGTTCTTTGTCATGTAAGGTTTTCTGTACTTTGTGTATTGTGACATCTCATTGATATGTTATCTGTTTTCATCCCATTTGTTTTTAAATTTAGTTTTGATAGTTTATTATTGGAATAAGGAATATAGTTAGTTTCAGTTTGTTAATCATTTGCAAATGGTGGTTGAATAACATAATTGTAGCTTTGTAGAAAAAAACCATTTTATCATGTACGACAATCATAAACAATTTCAAAATAGTCAATCTCTAAATATTATTACAGTACAAAAACAAGCATAACATTATGCATTACATGCAAAATATTGATATGAGAAGTCATGAACATTGACAGGAACGTGTAGCATAGTGTTTTGTAATAAAGCTACTAATCCTATAATCTAGTATTCTAACAGAAATTAGGACATCTGCTACTATGGATTGAGGCCTTTGCATTGTCTCTAGAATGAAGCCTTGTTGATGGGCCTTAACCCCATTGATGATTTACATTTCTTTTTTTCTTTTCTAAATATGTACAGCACATTTTGTTTACCTTTAAGATTACATTTCAGTTTTATTTTAAAATATAATAGTGTCAATAGACTCTACATA
Source organism: Sisymbrium altissimum (assembly GCA_900406495.1). Taxonomy (NCBI): domain Eukaryota; kingdom Viridiplantae; phylum Streptophyta; class Magnoliopsida; order Brassicales; family Brassicaceae; genus Sisymbrium; species Sisymbrium altissimum. The sequence goes on along the minus strand of OVBI01001384.1, from coordinate 5,501 downwards.
ATTCATAACATATAAATTTTCTCCTGAAATACATGATGTATTAAAATAGTCATAAGTATATTAAAAATCTTAAATATAATCTCGCACTATAGCAGCCGAATAAAATCAATGAAACATGTCATAATATCCACTATGACATTTCTTTGTTTAAAATAGATTTATAATGTCATTGGACATTAAGCACCAATTACAATCCCTCCTAACTACGGTTCACAAAAATAAAATAATAAAAATTATTTACATATTTGTCTCTTATTGTTGAGTGATATGTCTAGTGGCAAAGTTTGTTATAATAAATCAATTGATTAATACAGAATTTTTTTTTAGAAATTAAAAGTAAGTACAAGCTGTGGGATCCTAAACACAAACCTCTAAAAAGATGAAAAAGAGATTTTGAGCAACTTGGCGTACCAAATCGTCAACTTTAAGTCTTTAACACTTCACATTTTATTAAAAGAACATAAAATCTGAGTGTTCGTTGACATACAAGAACGTAAGCTTAATAATATTATAATGGAAAGATGATTCTAAACTCCATACCTAATATATGACAGCTATATTGTCACCACACAAAGTACCAATTATAACAATCACAGTATTAATTATTGGCAAGTGCATGCTATACACGAAAGTGGCAAGATGTCTGAGAGTTGTTCAATATTGTCTTAATCCGACAATCATGTGTGTATTAGGGATTTAACCAGAACGTTGGGTACTACTACTAGATTAATTAGTTTGATCCGTTTGCTTATATGAAAAGACAATAGTAGTTATTGTACTTTTAATATTTTAGTAATTGAGATTGAGTGTTGCGGTATTTAAATCCTTCTGACTTGATAACTTACGTATTAAAAAATGTTAAGAAGTTTGAATTTGTTTGAACCGACTATTTAGATATTAAAATTTTCAAACTTTATTTGGAGATTTCATATCTTAGACTTAGACCATAGACTTTCAAAAAAATAGTTTGAGTCGGTTGTTAAAATTATAAAGTTTTTAATATAGTTCGAAGTTCTCTACTATAATTTTGGTGAACTTGGATATTGTTTTTTCGATTCAGAATCTCCTGAATCCTGATAATATAAATGAAGAAAAACAATTCGGATGATGTAACGCAAGTATGAACATGATATTAATATTCCTTGTTAAATACTTTTTATTGTGTTCAACATTCATTGGCCAATCCATAACCTACAAAAACCATGGTAAACGAACCGTGAACGTACATGATGATATAATAATGGGTATAAAACGAAACAATTGGAAGAATCGTAGATGTGTGACTGTATATGCAAAATGTATACTTTAGATACGATCTTTATTGACCACAACATGATCACAATTTGACAAATATTTGGTCCAAAATTATTGTACAATTAGTAATGCTGATGGGTACCCAGTGAGATCCACCTTTTGCATTTCCCATTCCCCACATACAAAATCCTCATCAGCCACTTGGCTTTTTGACCATCTGTCTAAAACTTTTCTCTCACTTTCTTTTAGTTAGACTTTTATATTTCTGACTTATTCTTGTTCTGTCACTTTCACAGTTTCATCTACTTCTTCAACAACCAAAATCGAAAACAAAAAAAAAAGTTTAACCCAAACAAATAAAGAAAAAGAAGAAAGATCACAACTTTTCACCATTTTGTTTAACTTTGTAAACTTGAAAAACAACCAAAAACAACATTTTGATATTCTCTAGTCTTTACAAATGATATTATCATCAAGCTCAATTTCTTCTTCATCGTTATCCTCTTCTTCATTTTGACTATCGATAGCTCTCTTCTCTTCTTCCTCCACGATTTCCAACTCCGTCAAATTTCCACTTTGACTTTGACCCCTCAATTTCCCATCTTTAACATTTTTCTCCCCTCTGCTCTTCAAATCCTCCAAAAGCTCCCTAATCGCCTTCTCCTTATCCCTCCGGTTCTTGATCAAAGCCTCGCTCACGTCAGCAGGCGTCATCTCCGCCTTTTCCACCACTCTCTCCATCTCCTTCAAAATGTCGTCCTTCACATCTTCATCCTCATACCCCAAATAGTTCTTCAACAAAATCTTCAACGACGGGAAGTTACAGTAGCTCATGTATATATGCATATCCATCCTCCCACTCCTAAGCAATGCAGGATCAAGCTTCTCGATATGATTGGTCGTAAAGACAAAGATCCTCTCGCTTCCACAACAAGACCAAAGCCCATCCGTAAAGTTCAACAACCCCGACAACGTTATCGTGTTCCCATTCCCAGACTCTTCACCAGAACCTGACCCGGTTCTTGTTTCCGGGTCGTAATAGCTCCGTTGCGCAACCGCATTACTACTGTTCTTCTTACGGTTCGTCAAGTTGATCGAACAGTCGATGTCTTCGATCACAATGATCGACTTAGAACTCGTTTTCATAAGCAGCTTCCTCAGTTCAGAGTTGCTATGAACCTCAGTGAGCTCGAGGTCGTAAATGTCGTAACCTAGATAATTCGCCATGGCTGCGATCATACTTGACTTACCAGTACCAGGTGGCCCGTAAAGCAAGTAACCTCTTTTCCAAGCCCTACCGGTTTTCTGATAAAACATTTGACCTTCTGCGAAATCTTTAAGATCATCCATGATCTGTTGCTTCTTGATGGGATCCATGGCAAGAGTCTCGAAAGTGCTTGGATGCTTGAAAGGAACAGACTCCCACGGATGTCCTCTTGAATCCAAAGACCCGCCTCGTGAGTTCGTGTAAAGCAACCGGTCTTGGTTTTTCCGACGGATCTCGTTGGCTCTCTCCATGATGTAGTCAAGATAAGAGTTGAGGATCAAGGTTTTGTCTTTCTTCTTGATACGGAGAGTGAAACCACGTTTCTCTTCGGGCAACGGTCTCCAAGCGAAAGTCTGAGTCTGTCTTTGAGTGACGACGTGTTCCCAGAGGACGGTGACGCCGTTGAAGGTGTCGACGATGGAGTCGTTGTTGGAGAGACCGAAAGTGATGGAGGAAGAGTTGACGGCGCGAGTGAGGCTTAAACGGTTACCGGCGATGGAAACGGAGGAGCTGAGGTAGAGCTGGACGGCGTTGTAGAGCTCGTTGGTGTTGACGCCGTCAATCTCTGTTATGTCGAAGTAGCAGTAAGAAGAGAAGAGGTGGAAGATTCGGTTGAAGAACTTGAGGAAAGCGAAACGGAGCTCCGGTGGGAAGATTGATTGCATTAAGCTCTGACAAAAGGCTAAGACGCCGAGAAGGGAAGCTAATGATGTCCAATACTCTTTCATTTTTTTAATATTTTCTTTAAAAGCAGAGAGAAAAGCTCAAAAGGGGGAAGAGAAAACAGAGTGAAAAGTTTGAGAGATCAAGAAGAGAGAAGAGACGGGTCTCTCTCAATTTATAAACGCGAGACTTTCTTTTGAGTTTTTATTTATTTCTTTCTTTGAGGAAATTTCTCGACAAAGTTTATAGAGAAAATGAACTAAAAAGAATTAGTTTATTATAGCCTGGTGATGGTGAAAGAGGCAAAGAGGTTAAGAGAACAAGTGTAAAACAGAAGAAATAAAGAAAAACAGATTTGGGATTTGGAGTTTGGAGTCTTCTTTGAATTAAGTATATTGTAGATTTAATGAATGGGGTTGCTGGATTTGAGTGATGCATGTTGTAGATTTTCTGCGACTGTTCTTTTTGTTTTCATCTTTTCTTTTTGTTGGTCGATTGTTTTTTCTTTAACAATTAATTAATTTTCACTGTTTTTTGTATATATACAATTAAAGCGTCTCATGAATTAATTTCTACACTTTTTTTTATAATCTAAGTAACTCTTGGATGTTTTAAGATAAAAGTTGAAAATATTTGTAAGGGATATTTAGGGAGTATATCATACTTTTTTAAAAAAGATACATAATTAATTAGTCTTTTTACAATACAATATATCAAAAATAATTAAGAAAAACTTTTTAATATATTTTGGTGGTATCAAATCAAAATGAAAAATTTTAAAAATGAAAATTCTAACATTATGCGCCAACTTGTATATTTTTGGGTTCTTTGCATGTGGAATAAATTTGATAGAAAATGGATTATATAAGACTATTATAATTTTTTTTTTTTTTGGTCAAATAATTTTTGCTTTTCTCTAACAAAAAATTAATATCTTTTTTTTTGTTAAATAAAATACCTAAACGAATATACATTAATAATCAATATAGTTTTTATCTTTTAAATATTAAACAAATAGACATTTAAAAAGGCTTGAATAATTGAAAGTAATTACAAAATCTTATTATCAAACAGCAAATCCAACATAGTTGAGTCAATCCAATTCAAAATAGGTAAAATTCACGAAATCAATTATTAGCCAACATTTTCTAAAGAATAGGACTGGTGAGGAGGTCGCCATGAAACAGTCGCTAGATACATGGTTGGTGAGGAGGTTGCTACAAAACGGTTCCTACATATTTACTGAAATTATCTGATTTTTCTCTTCAGGTGGCGACCTGTTTTTGTGATATATTATATTTTTCATGGTTTTAAGCTTATGTATTTAGTATATTTTAGTCTTAAATCTTACATTTAGGCATCATTAGGATTGTATATACTTGCATTTGTCTATATCAGGTCTTGGAGTTGATTTTTGGAGTTTTGGGAGTATTTGGGGGATGTGAGTGTTGATAATATGCATGATCCAGAAGATATGCCTCAAAGATGGACTCAGATGAAGGTCTTAATCATCTTCTATGAAGTTGACGTCTTCATGAAAGTTATAGGCAATTGAGTTAGCTTTCCAATGAAGGTGGTTTCAAGTCATTTGGAGCTATATTTCAAAAGTTATGGGCGATTTACTGGATATATATCAACCCTGTCGCGAAGGAGACCTAGCGGGCAAAAACCAACCGCTGGCGCAACCACAGCGGCCTAACCCAGCGGCCAGCAGCAAACCGCTGGCAATTTTTGTCTCCAGTGGCCAATCCCAGCGGCCTAAAGCCAACCGCTGGCCCCCTTCTCTTGTGCGCCCAAAAAGTGTTGACCAGCCTTGACTTTTGCTGTTTTTCCCTAGTTTTTCCTGGGTTGACCAAGGGTTGTTGGGTTGACCCGGGGCCCTTTTTAAACACCTATAAAAAGTGTTAAACCTAATTTTTAGAGATCTTACATCTTTTATCCTTTGTCTAAAACAAAAACCCATTGGATATTTTCTCTTAATCTAAGACAAGTTTCTCTAGTTTTGTGAATCTTTTCATTTCTTTTGTTTAATCTTATTAATCATTAGATTATACACCTATCTAATATGGGTTTGTGTATTTTCAACATGATTAGTGAGTAGTCTCATTAAATCTAAGACAAGTTTCTCTAGTTTTGTGAATCTTTTCATTTCTTTTGTTTAATCTTATTAATCATTAGATTATGCACCTATCTAATATGGGTTTGTGTATTTTCAACATGATTAGTGAGTAGTCTCATTATTTAGGCTCATGGATGAGGTAGATTGAGGGTGATTAAGAGGTGATTATGGTTTGCTAGTGTTTATTTGTTTGATTCC
>OVBI01001383.1:0-35506 GCA_900406495.1 Sisymbrium altissimum | reverse complement strand
CTCACATTAAACTTTACGAAAATACATTGAGGTGGATTTCGGTTCCCACAGGGTTGAATGGCCGTATGCCTTGTAATGATCACAGTAGGCTTTCTCGTCGTAGGTGGAGCTGTTGCGAGTCCTAACGTTTGGATTCTTTCCCCGTCCAGCTCCCCACTATGGTTTGGATAGTCCATCTTGGGACGATTCTGGTGCCACTTGATAATTGTGAGCTCCGCCTTTTGACTCAAATTTTATGTACGAGCTCCCTTTCTTGCCTGTTGTGGCACTATGAGCTGGTGGCGCGTTTTTGCTAAACGGTTTTGCTCGATGTTTTCGTTTGTTTGCTCGAATATCTTCTTCGAGCTTGATGAATCCTGAAGCTCGGTGAAGAGCATCATGGATTGTCATTGGGGGATTGAGTGGCATCTCCTCTCGGAAACGAGACTCGTACCATAACGACCTTTTGAGTGCCTCGATTGCAGCTCTATCACTTACTTCATCGATCTTTGAGACTACAGTTTTGAATCGATCCATGAAATTTTTTAAGGTTTCATTTTGGCCTTGGGATATCACCCAGAGATCAGCGTCGGAGGTTGCTTGGTTCATGTACATAGAGTACTGCTTAAGGAATGCCTTAGAAAATTGTGAGAAGTTGTCGATGGAGTTCCTTTCGAGCTTTGAGAACCACTCGAGAGCATCGCCCTTGAGGTTCTCGACAAACAGGAGGCAGTAACCTGTGTCCTCCTGTTTCTTCTTGAACCTCGCACGCCCTATGGCTATCCTAAAGGATGTTAAGTGAGCCTTGGGGGTCAGTTGTTCCATTGTATGGTCGGATATTCATCTTTCCGGGATCCGAAAGCCTAGTTTTGGTGATTCGGTCCATGAAAGGAGTTCTCTGAACCTCTTCGAGAACACATTCGATTTCGGGGGCATCACTTGTTGCTCGATGGACATGGGATTTAACATTTTTCATCTCATCGGCAGTTTGGACCAGCTGTCTGCGTAACTCTTCTAGTTCGCTTTCTCCGACTACCCGCTGGAAATCATCATCATGTGCAAGATAGCGAGTTCTTCTTGTTCTCGCAAGATAGCCTATTCTCGTTCTCGCAAGATAGCGAGTTCTTCGTCAGTTAGATCGTCCTCACGGTCTGAGAGATCTACCACATCCTCAGGTTGAGTGCTATGTTTTGACCTTCGGAATTAGGGATTCCTTCAGCGCGCGTTTCATTGTTGGTGGTTGATGTGTCCAAGGGGCGATGCAACAGAGTTGCCGTAGTAGGGTTGATCCTCCGAGAAGATGGTGTTCGGAAAGAACTTCCTCGTGGATCACGCCTTAAAGCCCCTGATCCTATTGGAGTAGCGAAATCAAAACGCTTTCTCAAAAGAGAAGCTATGGATTCCTTTTCCTTCCGGAGATCTTCGATCTGTTAAGTCAGGGTTTCCGAAAGCTTTTCGTGTTCCTGATTTTTCTTCTCAAGAGCCAGTACAGAGGATCGAAGCTGAGCAATAGTAGTTGCGTCTGTTCCATCTCCATCTGGGTGTTGAGTAGATGCAGGGGGTTCGTCTCCACCCATAGTTTCGAGGTTTAGACCTAGGGTTTTCACTTTCGAGAGTAAAGATTTCTCGTATCCCCTCCTTCTAGCGCCAAATTATGGGAAACCAGAATTAACCTCAATGTATTTTTGGAACGTTAATGTGAGGATCTGAGAATCTTGCGAGAGAAAACGAAAAGTAAAAAAGAAAGATCGAAAAAGGAAATCAGGTCAAAAAGAGAACGAACTTTTATTGCTAAATTATGTATTGCAGATGTATTCAATGTTTGAATGTCTGAATCTGTCACAAGATGTACAGATCGATCCTTACTTATGCTAAGACATCCTAAGCCCTAAATCTTTGAGGAAACTTTTAGAACCTTCCATAAGTTGGTTTCAGCCCTTGTCGGTCCATCCATCTAGCTTGGCCCATTCTATCCCTTGTCATTTCGTTCAGTGGTTTTCTCTGGTTTGTTTTAAGTTATCATTTCTATTGTCTTTGATAGACAAAACATCGCGATGTTTTGAGAAACTTACGAAAACATTGGTATGTTTACGAAAAGACCCTGAAGACGAAGAAGAAACAAAATAAGACGGAGTGGAAGGTGTCAGCCAGCTCGGTTTCCTTTGGTGACAGAAAGAACCGAGCTGGCTGCCTCCAAACCCATCATGCTGACCAGCTCGGTATCAAAATGGGAGGAGATCTTCCAATAACTCGTGGGATGCATCAAGCTTGGTATACTGAAAGGTGTCGGCCAGCTCGTTATCCAGGAGGGAGGATTTGACCGAGCTGACTGTAATATGTCGACCAGCTCGGTATCCTGATTGAGGGAAAAACCGAGCTGATTGCTCCATGCTATCCGCTACCGAGCTGGCTGCAATGCCCAACTTGTGGATGGCATAACTTCCTCGTATGAACTCCGTTTGATCTGATTCTTTTTCCAAGAGCTTCATAGTTGAGTTTAGAACATTTTACAAGTTGGTTCATGTGCAGAAGCCTTGTGGTTTGGAAGATACACGTTGACCATTGAACGTATGTCCTTTTCAGCTCGGAACTCTCAGAAAGTGTCAGCCAGCTCGGTTTTCAGGAAGAGAATGATAAACCCGAGCTGACTGCATCATGCTGACCAGCTCGGTATCAAATAGGGAGGATGATACCAAGCTGAGTGCATCATGACAGCCAGCTCGGTATCCTGGTACCGAGCTGACTGCTCTGTACTGTCCAGATTGACGTTCTGTGGTACATGCTTGGCAAGACATGCAACCATCTCAGTATGTCAGTCAGCTCGGTATCATTGGCTGCCAAAAATACCGAGCTGGCTGTCCTCCACGCTTGGTTGGTTGCCTTTTACTCGAAAAATCGTAACTTTCGTCGGTTTATCGGAGGAATCGTTCAAAGGATGAAAGGATTGGCCAAACATGCTGATAAGATGCAGCCAGCTCGGTATCACTGGCAGGTCTTGATACCGAGCTGGCTGTCCTTGTTTCTTCCAGCCGATCGTCATTTGTTCGATGAATCGCGACTTTATCGGTTTTCCGGAAGAATCATTCAAATGATGAAAGGATTAGCCAAACATGATGAAAAGATGCAGCCAGCTCGGTATCATGGGCATGTCTTGATACCGAGCTGGCTGTCCTTGTTTCATCCAGCCGATCGTCCTTTTTTCGATGAATCGCGACTTTATCGGTTTATCGGAAAAACTCTCGAAAGACATACATTATTTCATACTTTTTCGTAAAAGTTATCGATGAAATAGTTCAAAATGAACTCTCTCCAAACTCATATCTAAATATGGAAACTCTTTTCTGATATTCAAATATTTTAATCGTTAATTTCGGAAATGTGGGTTTTGACCCCAACAATTTTAAAATATGAGTAACCTTTTCTTGTCAAAATAACTCATTCTTAGCTCTTGTCCACTACTTTCTATCTCGATATCCAAAATGGATGTGCCAAATTATGAAGAAATAAAATATTAACATAGTTAAAGGAAAGTGATGAGTTAGAAACGGGTTTGTGCAAGTTGTATTCAGGACCGGGTCTGAGTACAAGTCCATCAAACAATAGCTTGAGGGCTAATATATTTAACAAACTTTAAGGGGCCAAAATTCCAATTAAATTACTTAGAACAGATAGTATATGTCATGTGAAGATAATAGTGGATCACTTGGGTTTGAATAGCATAGCTACCAATTTTTATACTTTTTTTTAGGAAAAGGAAACAATATAGGAAAAATGAAATAATACCCAAAAAAAAATTACGTCAAAAAACAACAGTTTAAGAAAAAGAGGAAATAGTATAAATAAAAAATAACAGAAAAATGTTTATATCATTCAAAACTTCAAAATTAGATTTAACAAAAAAATACTTAAGGAAAAAGAAAAAAAATTAGTTTAAAAAAAATAGAATTAGTATCAAGTTAACTTTATATTTATTTATTATATCCAATCTTATTATATAAAGTTGAATCTTCAAAGTTAGTAATTAACAAAATTATGACAAGTGGCGATTTGATTATTTAGGATGTTGACATGTGTCATAATATAAAATTATAAAATTACTAATTTTAAAAAGGTAAATTATAAAAGAATTAAATTTAAAATAATCAAAAAAGTAATCAAAAAAGTAATTTTCCTTTTAAAAAAAATATATTAAAATAAAAAAAAACAAATTTAAAGTAATCAAAAAAGTAATTTTCCTTTTAAAAAACTATTAATAATAAAAAACGAAAAAAATAAAAGGATTATTATTAACAAAAAACAAAATCTTATTATATAAAAAGGTAATTTACTATCTTTAAAAAAGTAAATTATAAACCAAAAAATATTAAAGTAATAAAAAGGTAATTTAATTTTACTAAAATTATAAAAGAATTAGATTTAAAGTTATCTAAAAAGTAATTTTTCTTTTTAAAAAAAAATTTAAAAAAAAACGAAAAATATAAAAGGAAAAAAATTATTAACAAAAAAGGGATTAGAATAAATAAAAAAGTAATTTACTATCTTCAAAAAAGTAAATTCTAAACCAAAAAAGATTAAAATAATAAAAAGGTAATTTACCTTTTCAAAAAAATCATAATCCTAAAATAATTAGAAACAATCACATATATATAAATGTACGTACTCTCTCATAATCTTTCATCACACAATAACACAAGCTTACAAAACATTAGGTGTGTTTTCTTATTCTTATATTAATTTTACATCCATCAAATCATGCCAATTTGTGGATATACTTTCTAGCTGGAATTTTCTATTTATAATGAAATAGCTGCAGTTACTCATCCATCCATCGTTAATATACTTTATTTACATGTTATATAATAAGATTAGTTGCGGTTATTTTGTTAATTCGTGGATATACTTTAGAGCTGGATTTTTCTGTATTTGTATATTAGCTATGTGATTTTAATCTTAATTCTAATAATTTTACCCTTTTTTCAGGAACAAAAAAATAATAAATCAAGCTAATTATTTAACATTGTATCAATTAAACAAAAACGTCCTTATCGTCATACGGCAGTCCGTCTTATAAGAAAGTGGGAAGCCATAAATTTTTTTAAAAATAATGAGCTTATAGGGATAAATTTTCTCCTACTTGATGAGAATGTAAATATTTTAATTTATTTTAAAAAATTTTAAAAATATTTACTTATTAGATAATTTAGTAATATTTAATAAAAATTCAATTTTACAGGAAAATACTATTGAAGGTTCTGTGGATCATTCTCTATTTGAAAAGTTTGGAACTGACTTATGTGAAGAAAATCTTATTGAAATTTGTAATTTCAATGTGAAAGATTGCAATAAAAATTACAAATTATCTGATCATGAATTTCAGATATGACTAACGGAAAGAACAACAATTGTCAGTGTGGGACAACAATAATGTCAAATACCTCTTGAAAATTTCCAATTTCGAAATTATGAGGAATTTGTTCAATTGAAAAATTCNAAAAAAAAAATAAAAAAAAAAAAAAAAAAAAAAAAAAAAAATCCAATGGTCAACATCGTTTTAAAAAGAAAAATAATTCAAATAAATAAAATCAAAATATTAAAAAAATATACAAATGATACCTTTAATTATAAACCCGTGTAACGCACGGGTCCTAATCTAGTATTATAATAAAAGAATTAGATAACAATATATATTAACTATCAAAAGACAGAAAAAAACATAACTTCAAAACTGCCTTGTTTTTCATTCTGATCTTGATGGTAATGATTTATTTATGGAGATAAAGCTTCTATGGAATGTTTTACTGAAAGAAATAAAGAAGCTGATTGAGGTATTAATTTTTTTTAAAAAGATGGAAAAGTGTTATCCATATACAGGGCCTGCAAATAGTATATTGATGATGATTCTAGTTTCAGTTGCTATTGCAGATAGAAATTTTTCCAAGTTGAAACTCATAAAATTTTATCTCCGATTGACTATATCACAAGAGAGACTAAATGGATTATCGATGATTTAAATTGAAAAGGTTATGGTTAAAAATTTTGACTATACAATTTTTTTTTTTAACGGCGTAATTCTCGAGAGTTTTTCAACGAACTCTTTGGAATTTTGCTTGACATTCATGCTCTCGCTCTCTCCTTTTCCTCTGTGCCTTTTTTTTGTCCCTCGCTCTGAAAACATTGCTGCAGACGCCCCGGCCAAATTCTATTACGTTCTGTTGTAAGGCCTATTAATGGCCCACCCGGTTTGAGCCTTGCTGTAGTTGATAGAGGATCCCAAGCTGTGTCCGTATTGATGATCACCGCTTCAGGAGGCATTGGAGGTTTGAGGTACAGTGGTTTCGTAATCTCGGTCAATTGTACTTCCGCTTTAGCCGCTTCCCGCTTCCCATTCACGAGCTGATGAGATAGCTTTTGAAATTATCTCGTCTGTGTCTTTGTTCTTCGAAAGCTGCTTTATTTCTGGCGATCCAAATATGCCAGCAGAGCCAAGGGAAGAAGGGAGTGGTGACCACGCCTACTGGAGGGAGACAGACCCACTTCCTGGCCGCTTTGATTGTGGCTTTAACACTTGGGAGTTGCGACGGCTAGATTGGGTGCTGAAATGGTGCCTTAGCCCAAACCTGATGGGCATCATTGCAGTGGAACAAGAGATATTCCAGTATTTTGAGATCACCGTAATACGAACAGGTAGAGAACTCAAATAACCCTCACTGTAGCAGGTTATCTCCTGTCGGTAATGCTTCATGAGCAACTTGCCAGAGAAATAGCTTCAACTTAGGAGAAACAGAGCCATTCCATATTTCAGTCAACCAATTAAAATCAGGTTCATATAGAGGAGTGGGTATGTTCTCCTTTGAATAGTGGCTGTAATATATCTAGACTTTGTGGAGTATACACCATTTCTATTTGGTAGCCACACTGTAGTATCCGAGCCTCCACTCTTGCTAGAATGAATCTTTAGAATCTGATCTGGGTAGTCTGGTAGGATACTCATAATTATAACTCTATTCCATTCACCATCCTTACCTAGTATATCAGATACCATCTGTTGGGGTCAAAATCCACATTTCTTGAATTAACGACTAAAATGTTTAAATATTAAAAAAAATTTCATATTTGAACATTTTTGGAAAAAGATAGATATTTGGAAAAATAGTTTACCTTGAAGTAATTTTACCGATAACTTTGCGAAAAGTAAACGAGAACTGCTTTTCAAGAGGTTTTTTTAATAAAACTGATAAAAGTCAAGATTCCTCAGAACAGGAGACGATCAGCTCGGCAGAAAGGAAGGAGCTGACCACCAACGCATTTTGCTCAGCTAAAAATGCCGAACTGGATCACACTCCTCAAAATGCCGAGCTGGTCATCCTGTTTTCTAGGAGGTTTTTCCAAAAAACCAATAAAAATCGCGATTCCTCGAACAGAAGACGATCAGTTCGGCAAAAAGGATGGAGCTGACCAGCTCGGCATTTTTCTCAGCCAAAAATGCCGAGAAGGATGATACTCCCTCAGAATGCCGAGCTGGTCATCCTGTTTTCCGAGAGGTTTTTCTCCGAAAAATCGATAAAAATCCCGTTTTCCGAGAGGTTTTCCAAAAAAACCGATAAAAGTCGCGATTCCTCAAGCAGTAAACAATCAGATTGGACGAAAGGTTGGAGCTGACCAGCTCGGTATTTTTCTCATGCAAAAATTCTGAGCTGGATGACACTCACTCAGAATGCCGAGCTGATCATCCTATTTTTCAAGAGGTTTTTTCGAAAAACCGATAAAATTCGCGATTCCTTGAACATGAGACGATCAGCTCGGCATAAGGGATGGAGCTGGCCAGCTCAGAATTTATCTCAGCCAAAAATGTTGAGCTGGATGACACTCCCTCAGAATGCCGAGCTGGTCATCCTGTTTTCCGAGAGGTTTTTCCGAAAAACTGATAAAAGTCGACGTCATTCCTCAAACAGGAGACGATCATCTTGGCAGAAAGGATAGAGCCGACCAGCTCGGCATTTTGGCTGAGAAAAATGCCGAGCTGGATGAAACTCCCTCAGAATGCCGAACTGGTCATCCTTATTTCCGAGAGGTTTTTCCGAAAAATCGATAAAAGTCTCGATTCTTCGAGTATAGGGGAGGCAGCTCGGCAGGAAAGGCTGACCAGCTCGGCATTCTGAGGGAATGCCGAGCTGGACCTCCTCCCTGAAATGTCGAGGTGGTTGTTATTCCCTGTCCCACTTGCACCAAAACGCAAAGCTGGACAGCAATGGGTGGTCAGCTCGGCATTTTCCGATTCCAAAATCCTGAGCTAGACAGCAGTGAGTGATCAGCTCAGCATTCACTCCCTTTCTGAATGCCGAGCTGGAATTCATCTCCCAAAATGCTGAGCTGGATCCATTCATCGAGCCATCATATGATCTACCCTAACACTAAATGCCGGGCTGAACACAAATCAAGGAGAAGAGTGACCAGCTCGACATTTTCTGTCATCAAGGAACACCGAGCTGGACGTGACCCTGCATCTTGTCTGATCTTGCTTCGTTCTTTGTCTTCAGAAGCTTTCCGCGAACTTATCGATGTTTCTATAAACCTCTCGGAACATCGCAATATTTTTATCTATCGAAAACGATATAACTTTTTAACTTAAAAACAAACCTAAGAAAACCATTGAACCGAAAGACGAATGATGAAATTGGTCCGAGCTGAAAGGAGCAAGGATAGACATGTGCCAAACCGACTTATCAAAGATTCTCGAGGATTTAATGGAAAGACGATGGAAAAAAGGAAAGACGCTATTTCCCACATTTAGACTTTGAGCTGTCTAGGACTTAAGTTGTCTAGTATAAATATAGATCGATCTTTACTCTTGTAACAGATCTCGGACATCTTGCAATCTTTCAATACTTAGCAATAAAAGCAATAAACTCTTTCATCTCTTTTTTGCCCTAGTTTTCTTTTTTGATCTTCCTCTTACTTTCTCTTTCTCTCCCAAGATTCTCGGTTCCTCACATCATCAACTTTCCGAAAATACATTGACGTGAATTTCGGTTTTCACAATTTGGCGCTTAAAGGAGGGGTACGTAGGACTACGAAAATTAATGACTTTTCGAGTGGTCAAAATGTCGACAGAGCTGCAAACCGAGTGGTCCAAAGCCGACCACGGTACACTGGTCTCGACATCTCAGAAACGGAATCTAGTATACCACTAGACAAGATTATAAAGTGTTTCAAAAGTCAAAAAAAAATGAAGAGGTAAACTGGAACACCGCATCTCCTAAAATCAGACAAACGCACAGCTTAGCTTCCGAAACGCTAACCTATCGAAAGCCAGCCAAAATGCTTCCGGGCAGCGCTGGCACGATCTCATCAATATTCGATACAGAAAAATGCAAACATATTCTCGTCTAAATAAAGGCATGACAAGTCTCTACTGACGAAATATCAACGCTAAATGCATCACAACTCCTATAACGCATCTCAACATCTTGAAATGCTAAGGAAAACATAAGTAAATAAGAAACTTAGAACTACTCTACTCTCCAACAGTAAACATACAAAATCCTATCACGATATAACCTACAACAGGCAAAAATCAAACTAAAAACGTGCATTAAAATAAATACTCGAAATATGAATGCATAATCAAAATAAAAGGTTCAAATACAACCATCGGGACAAATCCCGACTGAAAAATAAAGCCCACACAAAGGACATGCATAAATAAGTCTCGAGATGAACGGCTAACCAAGCCGTCAGATTACATAGTAAGGGGACGTTTGCCTCAGTCGCAATCCTCCCCCGAAATCAGAGGGGAAACAAACTCCCCGATCTTCGGATCGCCTTCCTTCGATCCGGACAAGTTCGGGACTCCAACTTCGCTCACGGCGTTGCACATCGAGTCCACTCCGAAGATTGGACTGAGCGTTTGCGCCTGAGGAGAGGCAACCAAGTAGCTCTTATGCGTGCTCATCACTCGCTCGAAATTCACTTTCGTATCGGGTAAAACTCGAGTTCCATCAGGCAGCTCTGCCTTACATTTTGCAATCTTGGGTTTATCCCCAGATTCGGACAAAGTATATAGCTCGAGGTTGAAGGCAATCGTCTCTGACAAGATGAGGTCCTCTTGAGCCTCTTCGATCTGGCTCACTAAAGCCCTCGCACCACCCTTGAGGCGATATTTCTTTACGAGGGACGATCGCTCCAGCCTGGAAGACTTGAGTATCTTCCTCTCAGACTGGTCCCTCTCCCTTAGCAGCTCAGCCTTCATATGGTCCAGCTCCTCAGCATTGACAGCTTTGGCTCTTTCAAACTCGTCTCTCAAATGAGTTGCCTCCGCAGCATTTTCCTCGGCCACTCTTTTGGATTCCGCAGCTTACCAAGTCCAATACGAGGTTTCCTTCTCGTAGGTGCTCGCAATGTCGGTCACATGGGCAAGGAACTGCAAAATAAATCAAAACAAATATTAGTCAAAAATGAGAACGATACCAACGATTTATCAAAATAAATCATACCTTGAAACCATTCCGGGCAACCTTCCCGAAGGTATTCTTCTTCCAGAACTAGCCGATAGAAACAGTCTCGGCCCCTGGGCGACGGAAAGCACCAAGGAGCTCGCTCAAGACAAGGGTGCTGCCATCTTTGGCAAACTCGGGGGCATGGAACTTAAACCCAAGGACTTCGGTCCCCTTCTTCTTGGACGAAGTCCTAGCAAACCTTTCTCTGCTCGAGGCAACACATTTGCCCTTGTTTGAAACGGATGGACGACCTTCAGAAACAAAAGAGATCTCTCCCTCCTCGATTTCGTCTGTACGACGCGCAACTCCACCGGCCTCCATGAACGCCCTCTCTTGCTCTCTCATTTGTCCAACTATCGATTTGGACTTACTCATCTTCTTCGGCGGAGTGGCAAAGTAATCGAACAAAACAAGCTCGTTCTTCGAATATCGGGCTGAGACAACTCTCTTAAATGAGAAGTGATCCCAACGCAACTTACCCGAAGTAATCAACACAGTCCAAACTTTATAAAGGTCTGAGGGAATCGCTTCAAATAGAGGACGACCTGCAAAACAAAAAGCATCAACAAAGAAGTCAGCATCCGTATAGTTTCTAAAAATACAAAAATCGTTAATAACCAAGCCAACCGAGAGTTAGCTACTGGTTCCCACCATCGGGTTATCGTCTCGCGCAGGTACCAAGGCTCAACCGAGAACTTGTTGACCTTGACATAAAAGAAAATATTTCTCCAAGATTCATCTTTAGTGATGTCTCTTGAAAGATTTTTCTACCCGGCATGGGCATAATGTAATATGACTTGGGCTACCCAGTCATCTTGATCTCTAGGATTCCCAACAAATGCCACACTCCAATCCGAATGTTGTGCTCGAGACATCAAATAATCGGGCCCAGCAAATTTCTCAACCCTCTCGGGGTTACTTGTCACATCGCCATATTATGAATTGTAAGGAATTGCAGCATTAATGTGGAGATGGGGAAGGTAAGGAAGCAAGAGTCAAAGTACAACTCAAACACGGTAAAACAGCTAGGGGAATGTCTGTTGCAACGATCCTCTGTGTTTGGCACCACTACCTCGATCTCTTCAGGGAAGCGGTACATCGACTAAAGCTGTCTCAGGCTGTTTTCGCCGTAAAAACTCGAGCCGACGACATCAGGTTTCTTCCCACGCTTTCCTTTGCGGATTTTCCTCGGAGGATCATCATCGTCCTGAATTCCTCTCTCAAGAATATATTCTGCCTCTTTCATGATGCAGGATTTAAGAACAAACTGCTCGGCTGCACGCGGGATCACACACGATCCATCATGCTCCTTGAGCTTTATACGAACTCCAGAAGCGTTCCACGTCGGACGGAATTTGTATAACTGAATCCATATGAACTTTCACCTTCGTCAGACGTAACTTCTCCAAAGATCATAGGCCTAACTTTTTCCAATGAAATATTATTCTCCTCAGAGTTTGGATCAAACGACATTCTATATGAAAGTCTAAAAGCATTATATGTGTTCTTAGTGTTCTTGAAGACAGCTTAGAGAGAAAAAGAAGAGAGAAGGGAGAGAGTTACCTTAGAGAATGAAGGAACTTGTGAAAATGCAAGGGAGGGGGAGTCTCTCTTTTATAGAGAAAGAAGACGGGTCCTGGGAATAATGTTCATCCCGGTAAAAGGACAAAAACAGAAAACAGTCCCTTTCACTTAACAAAAATTTCCAACGAACCCAGTTCATCTATGCACAAGCACCCAGCTCGGCATCACGAACTGAGCATAGGATGCACAACCAGCTCAGAAAGGGTATGGCCAGCTCGCATGAAACCAGCTCGGCATTCCCGTCATCTCCTCGTCCAGCCTCTCCACGAAGCACAATGCCGAGCTCAGAACTATGTCCTCACTAGGACAGCTCGGCATTGTCTTCCCCTCTATGGTTTTCTTACGAAAACCTCCGAAAAACTTAACTTAAATAGTATTCCGGAAAAACTTTTACGAAAAATGCTTAGAAAACTTAAACTCGAACAGTTTTCCAGGAAAACCTATACATACCTGGCCACCTCGGCATTGCCTTGTCCCCCTACAGAAAACGGACCAGCTAGGCATTATGCCTTTGCTGCCCAGCTCGGCTTTATCTTCCTCTTTATAGCTTTCGTACAAAATTTCTCGGTAAACTTTTACAAAAACTCTCGAAAAACTTAGGTTGAACAGTCTTTCGGGAAAAAAGTCTACGGAAACCTTCAAGAAACTTAACATGAACAGTTTTTCGGAAAAGTTTCCAAGAAAAAGTTAACTTAAACAGTTTTTCGGAAAAACCCATACATGCCTAGCCAGCTCGGTATTGCCTAGTCTTCCTACGGAAGATTAACTAGCTCGGCGTCATGCCTTTGCTATGCCAGCTTGGCATTCTCACCACTCCAGTGAGTTTCGTATGAAACTTTCTAAAAAACTTAATTAGAACAGTTTTTTGGAAAGAACTTCTACGAAAAGCTTAACTTGAACAGTTTTTCGGAAAGACCTTTTCGAACTTAATCTTCCTCCGGGAAAAACAGTTCCAACTTTAATATGTGTTACACTCTTTTCCTCTACTACGTTTCTTCAATCAGGTTTTTCTTAGGAAACGGTTTTTAACGAGGCAACATCAAGAGTGTATTACTCAACCGATCCTTATTTCACATACAAGGCACTAAAGCTCCAGCAGTCCTCAAAACGCAAGCACTTGTCAGCTTGCCCAAAATCCTCATAACTCCGCCGAGAAAAAGTCGAGTTTCGTCTTCTTTCCATTCACCAGCAGCAAGATTTTCTTTCCCATCACATCCTAAAGCGAACCCAAGCCATCTTCCACTCAACTTTCAGTCAGCTCATCAACAACCTGCTCTCTACCCAAAGATTGTCTGAACTTTCGGTATGAAAGAATCGCAGACCCATTCCTCATGAAAGCCGGGGACCAAAACATCTTACCTCCTTAATCCCGTACTACACTTCTTAATTACCTCATCACTATCATACCTGAGACTAATGAGCTGGGGGGCTAAATGTTGGGATCAAAACCCGCACTTCCGGAATTAACGACTAAAATGTTAAAATATCAGAAAAAGTTTTCATATTTGAATAATTTCGGAAAAAGATCGATATTTGGAAACATAATTCGACTTGAACTATTTCTACCGATAACTTTAAGAAAAGTAAACGAGAACAGCTTTTCGAGAGGTTTTCCGATAAAACCGATAAAAGTCGCGATTCCTCAAAATAGGAGATGATCAGCTTGGCAGAAATGAAGGATCTGACCAGCTCGGCATTTTTCTCAGTCAAAAAAGCTGAGCTGGATGACAATCTTCAGATTGCCGAGCTGGATATCCTGTTTTCTGAGAGGTTTTTCTAAAAAATTGATAAAAATCGTGATTCCTCGAACATGAGACGATCAGCTTGGCAGAAAGGAATGAGCTGACCAGCTCGGCATTTCGCTCAGCAAAAAATGCCGAGCTGGATGACACTCCCTCAAAATGCCGAGCTCGTAATCCTGTTTTCCTAGAGGTTTTTCTAAAAAACAGATAAAAGTCACGATTCCTCGAACAGGAGTCAGTTCGGCAGAAAGGATGGAGCTGACCAGCTCAAAATTTTTCTCAGCCAAAAATGCCAAGCTGGTCATCCTGTTTTCCGAGAGGTTTTTCCGAAAAACCGATAAAAATCGCGATTATTCGAGCCCAAGGCAGTCAGTTCGGCAGGAAAAGCTGACCAGCTCAGCATTTTTTTCAACAAAAATGCCGAGTTGGATCTCCTCCCTAAAAAACTGAGCTGGTTTCTGTTTCCTGTCCCACTTGCACCAAAACGCCAACCTGGACAGCAATGGGTGGTCAGTTCGGCATCTTCCCCTTCCAAAATGCCAAGCTGGACAGCAGTGAGTGATCAGCTCGGCATTCTTTCCCTTTCTGAATGCCGAGCTGGCCGTCATCTCCCAAAATGCCAAGCTAGATGCGTTCAGTGAGCCATCGGAGGATCTAGCCCTACACAAAATACCGAGCTGGATGCAAATCAGGAAGAAGAGTGACCAGCTCAGCACTTTCTATCATCAAGAAAAGCCGAGCTGGATGTGATTCTGTATCTTGTCCGATCTGGCTTCATTCTTTGTCTTCGGGAGCTTTCCGTGAACTTATCGATGTATTCATAAACTTGTAGGAATATCGCAATATTTTTATCACAAAAACAATAAAACATTAACATAAAACAAACAGAAGATCAACCGCTGAACCGTAAGACGAAGGATTGGGCCAAGCTGAAAGGAAGGACCGACATAGGCCGAACCGACTTATCGAAGATTCTGGAAGATTCTCGAGGATTGAATGGAAAGATTATGGAAAAAGGGAAAGACGCTAGTTCCCACATCGATACATTTAGCTTTCTTGGACTTAAGTTGTCTATTATAAATATAGATTGATCTTATTCTTGTAGCCCATCTTTTACATCTTGCAATCTTTTGATACTTAGTAATAAAAGCAATAAACTCTTTCGTCTCTTTTTTGCCCTAGCTTCCTTTTCTGATCTTTATCTTACTTTCGCTTTCTCTCTCAAGATTCTCGGTTCCTCACATCATCAACTTTCCAAAAACGGTAAATTCCGGTTCCCACACCATCATATCCTTTATCGCTTCATTAGGAGGGCAAATAGGGCAAAGAGGAGCCTCTAGAGATAGCCAAGGAGCTCTCCATACCGATGTTGTTTGGCCATTACTTATAATTTGTCCCAGGAGTGGTATTAGTAGATCCCTCCCTACAAAAATGTTGTGCCAACCATGAGATGCATTAGAGGTTGCAAAAACTTCAAGTAAGCATTGGGCCTTACAATATTTTCCTAGTATGATTCTTGAGACCAGACTGTGAGGTTTGGTGAGGAGTCTCCATTGAGCTTCGCGAGTAGCGCAATGTTAAAAGTCTGTATTTCTCTTTTCCCGAGACCACTTACACTCTTAGGTCTTGTTATCTTTTGATAAGAGATCCAGCTTGTCTTGCACTTACTAGGTTCTCAGTCCCACCAAATTTGAGTAGGGCAGATTGAATTCCCTTGCATAGACTTAGTGGAAATTTAAAGGAGGACATGAAGTATGTAGGGATGGCAGATAGAACTGATTATTGGGGTCAAATCCCACATTTTCGGAATATTGAAATATTTAGATATTGAAAGAAATTTCCATATTTAGATATAAGTTCGGAAAATTGCGTTTTGAACTATTTTATTGATGACTTTACAGAAAACGTACGAAATAGTGTTTTTCGAGAGTTTTATCGATAAACCGATAAAATCGTGATTCATAGAACAAAAGACGATCATCTGGCCAAGACAAGGACAGCGAGCTCGGCATCAAGTCCAGCCCAAAATACCGAGCTGGCTGCATCTTTCCAACATGCTCGGCTGATCCTTTCGTCTTTTGGGAGGTTTTTTTGATAAACCGAAGAAAATCGTGAATCATCGAACAAATGACGATCAGCTGGGCAAGACAAGGACAGCCAGCTTGGTATCAAGTCCTCCCCAGGATACCGATCTGGCTGCATCTTTCCAACATACTCAGCTGATCCTTTCGTCTTTTGGGAGGTTTTTCCGATAAACCGATGAAAGTTATGATTTTTCGAGTAAAAGGCAATCAACCAAGCATGAAGGACAGCCAGCTTGGTATCCTCAGTATTTTGGGCAACCAAGGATACCGAGCTGAATTTCATACCTAGGTGGTTGCATACCCTGCCAAGCATATACCACAGAACATCAAGCTGGACAGCACGGAACAGTCAGCTCAGTACCTTCAGATGTCAGAATACCGAGCTGGCTGTCATGATGCAGTTAGCTCGGTATCACCTTCTATCCTGGATACCGAGCTGGTTGTCATGATGCAGTTAGCTCGGTATCACCTTCTATCCTAGATACCGAGCTGGCTATCATGATGTAATCAACACAGTTATATCCTCCCCTTTCCGGATACCGAGCTGACTGTCACTTTCCGTGAATACCAAGCTGGCCAGGACATACATTCAATGATCGAGGTGTACTTTCCAAACCATAAGGCTTTTGAGCATGAAACCACTTTGGAAAAATGCTCAGCTCGATCATGAAGCTCATAGAAGAAGAATCGGATCAAACGGAGTTCATATGAGGGAGTTATGCCATCTACAGGTTGGGCATTGCAACCAGCTCGGTAACAGACAGTATGGAGCAGTCAACCCGGGATTTCCCCCTGAGGATACCGATCTGGCTGTCATGATGCAGTCATCTCGGTCACATCCTCCTTTCTGGATACCGAGCTCGCTGTCACCCTTCAGGATACCGAGATGGATGCATCCCACGAGTCATCGGAAGATCCCCTCACATCCTGGATACCGAGCTGGATGCATCATGAGGGTTGGAAGCAGTCAGCTCGGTTTTTTCTGTCACCAAGAAAGACCGAGCTGGCTGTCATCTTCCCTTCCGTCTCATTTCGCTTCGTTCTTCGTCTTCAGGGTCTTTTCGTAAACATACCGATGTTTTCGTAAGTTTCTCGAAACATCGCGATGTTTCGTCTATTGAAGACGAGTAAACGTTAAATTAAGACATACCAAAGAAAACCACTAAACTGGAAGACGAGGGACAGAATTGGGCCAAGCTGGAAAGAAGGACCGACAAGAGCTAAAAACCGACTTAAGTAAGATTCTGGAGTTTACTCGAAGATTTATGGAAAAGTCGGTGGAAAAAAGAAAAGACCTTTGTCCCACATCAACACTTTAGGCTGTTTAGAACTTAGGATGTCTTAGTATATAAGGATCGATTTCCACATTTTGTAATACAATTCACAATCTTATGAGACTTAACAATAAAATCAATAACATTCGCTTTTCGATTTCTTGTTTCCTTTTTCGTTTTTACCCAAGTTTTCTTTTTCTGATCTTTCTCTTTACTTTTTGCTTTCTCTCACAAGATTCTTGGATCCTCACATTAACTTTTCAAAAATACATTGAGGTGAATTCCGATTCCCACAATTTAGCGCTTGAAGGAGGGGGCACGAGAAATCTTAATTATTGAAAACGAAAACCCTAGATCAAAACCTCGAAGCTATGGCTGGAGACGACCCCCTGCATCTACTCAGCACCCAGACGGAGATGGCACAGACACGGCTACTGTACCTCAGCTTCAATCCTCTTTGCTGGCTCTTGAGATGAAAAACCAGGAACACGAGAAGCTTTTGGAAACCTTGACTCAACAGATCGAAGATCTCCGTAAGGAAAAAGAATCCAGAGCTTCTCTTTTGAGAAAGCATATCGATTTCGCTACTCCAACAGGATCAGGAGCTTTAAGCCGTGATCCGCAAGGAAGTTCTTTCCGAACACCGTCTTCTCGCAGGATCAACCCTACTGTTGCACCTCCATTGCATCGCCCCTTAGACACATCAACTACCAGCACGGTACTCAACGAAACACGCGCTGAGGGAAACCCTAATTCCGAAGATCAAAACAATAGCACTCGACCCGAGGATGTGGTAGATCTCTTGGACCATGAAGACGATCTAACCAACGAAGAGCTCGCTATCTTGCGAGAACGAGAAGAGGCTCTTCGAGCACACGATGATGATTTGCATGGGGCAGTCGGAGAAAGCAAACTCGAAGAGTTACACAGACAGCTGATCTAAACTGCCGATGAGATGAAAAAAGTTAAATCCCAAGTCCATCGAGCAACTAGCGATGCCCCAGAAATCGAACGTGTCCTCGAAGAGGCTCAAAAAACCCCTTCCACTGACCGAATCACCAAAACCAGACTTTCGGATCCCGAAAAGATGAATATCCGACCCTACAACAGAGCTACTGACCCCAAGGCTCACTTAACATCCATTAGGATAGCCATGGGGCGTGCGAGGTTCAGGAAGGAAGAAGATAACACAGGTTACTGCCTCCTGTTTGTCGAGAACCTGAAAGACGATGCTCTCGAGTGGTTCTCAAAGCTCGAGAGGAACTCTATCGACAACTTCTCACAGTTGTCTAAAGCGTTCCTTAAGCAGTACTCGATGTACATGAACCAAACGACCTCCGACGCTGATCTCTGGGCGATATCTCAAGGCCAAAATGAAACCTTGAAGAATTTCATGGATCGATTCAAAGCCGTAGTCTCAAAGTTCGACAGAGTAAGCGACAAAGCTGCACTCGAGGCGCTCAATAGGTCGCTGTGGTATTAGTCTGGTTTCCTGGAGGAGATGACACTCAATCCCCCACCGACAATCCAGGACGCCCTTCATCGAGCTTCAGGATTCATCACGCTCGAGGAGGACATTCGAGCAAACGAACGCAAACATCGAGGAAAGCTGTCTGGCAAGAATGCGCCACCAGATCCTAGTGCCCCAACAGGCAAGAAGGGGAGCTCGTGTGTAAAATTCGAAACAAAAGGCGGAGTTCACAATTACCAAGTGGCAACAAGATCGTCCCAAGACGGACTGTCCAAACCACAGTGGGGAGTTGGACGGGGAAAGAATCCAAACACCCGGACTCGTAGAAGCTCATTAAACTTTGAATTGCCGAACCCTAAGAACTAAGCTGACTGAAAAGCTCCTAGCTGAAGAGCACGGAGATATGGAAAATTTTCTCATGATGGAAACACATGAGGAATCTGATCAGCAAGAGGAAACCACAGACGAGCAGCCTGGTCAGGCTCCAGAAGGACCTCCCCCGGAAGCTCCAAAGCGCGGTAGAAAAAACGAGGAACCTACTGGGGCAAACAGCCGCAAAAAGGTTTACATGATCATGGGTGGATCTCAGTATTGCCCAGACACATTTTCTGCCCTCAAGGGCTATCAGAGACAAGGAGAAACCGCCAATAGCTGGCCGCAACCTGCGCCCCGCGACGACTTCCAAATCACTTCCGAAGAAGAAGACGCAACTGAAATTCAGCATCCTCATAAAGATCCACTCGTGGTTCAGCTGGTGATAAGTGACATCAATGTCGCTAGGGTCCTAATCGACACTGGGAGTTCAGTCGACGTCATCTTTCGAGATACTCTCCAAATAATGGACGTCGATTTCTACAAAATCGAGCCTACACCAAAACCTTTGACAGGTTTCACGGGTGAAACTACCATGACCTTAGGGAACATCTGACTACCCGTCTAGGCAGGAGGAGTGACCAAGGTTGTAAACTTTGTGGTACCTGATCATCTAGCTATCTATAATGTCATCATGGGGATACCTTGGATAAACTCCATGAGAGCAATCCCCTCGACATACCACCTATGCCTGAAATTCCCGACAAAGTTAGGCATAAAAACTGTTTGGAGAAGCCAAAAGAAATCCCGAGTTTGTTTCTTAACTGAACACAAATTCCGGAAAACTTCAAATCTCTGAGGAAACTCCCATCAAACGGAAGAAAACGAAACTAACCAAACATGCTCCCGTCGAAGGGACTCCCAAGGAAGTTTCCGCAACTGTACCACCGAGTCAGGAAACTGGAACTTCCGAGCCTATTCCAGAGACATCAAAGGATGCACCTGAGCAATCCCAAGCTCAGGATATGGAGACTTAGTCTCCATCCCATCTACTAAAAAACGAAAAACAGCGCCACTACTTTGAGTTTAAAACTTCAAACAACTCGACAGTCTTACCGCCAAAAAAAAAAAAAAAAAAAAAAAAAAAAAAAACGAATCCGAAACAAACTGAACTATGAGACGGCTTGATCTTCGAAAAGAGGTACGTAGGCAAGCGACCTTCGGTGCAGCTGTCCCCCAAAACAAAACAAAAAAAAAAAACAAAAAGAGGGGGGGAGTAGGAGTGTATACACACTCATCACCATTCATACTAACACTTACAGTTTCGAGAATCCGAAAATCGAAAACCTTGACATGATCTAAAAGAATTAACAAGTTCCGAATTCTGAATGCAAAAAGGTCCGACTTTAGAAGAAGTTTCTAAGTTTTTATTATCCAAACTTTAAGGACTCAAAAGGTCTGAAGAAGTTCTGGGTTTTCAGAAAAGTTCTAAACTTCAATTTAAAATTCCAAACTCCAAGCAATAAAGGACTTCTGATTTCTTGTTCTCTAGAACGATCACCTATGACAAACTTTCGGATCAGTTCTCGGCTACTAAACTTATCAGACTTGACGTTTTGCTAAACACGTCTACAAGGTCTCCAATATCCATAAACTTAACACACATATCCAACGCAATAAGAAATCGGTTTCACTAAACAAACTTGCGACCATTGTTGGCCCCAATGGACGAAACTCATCTTCAACCAACCTTCTATACGGATGTAAGGTTCAGTAAACGTCCGTGCACGGACATATAACAGCACACTATATAAATTGGGTTAGGTATATGCTAACCTAACATCTGAGAGGTATAGCCTGGATGATGTTCTCAGGTTTGACTGTGAGAGGGGCATGCCAGCAAGTAAAGACACGCACTGCTTTAATCCTTATTGCAAACCCACTAACCCAGTAAGCGCCCAACTTGGAACACTAGTCTTCAACATCTCAGAAACACAATCTAGTATACCACTAGACGAGATTGAAAAGTATTTCGGAAAGTTGAAAAACAGAGAGATAAGTCGAAATAGCGCAAACCTTAAAACCAGACGAACGCATAGCTTAGTTTCCAAAACACTAATCTATCGTAAGCCCAGCCAAAACGCTTCTAAGCAGCACTGGCACAACGTCATCAACATCTTATGCTAAATAAAAACATACTTTCGTCTAATAAAGGTAAGACAAGTTTCTGCTGACAAAGTATCCACGCTAAATGCATCACAACTTTTACAAACGCTAAGGAAATATGAGTGAGTAAGAACTTCGAACTACTCCACTCTCCTACAGAGGCAATCAAAATCCTATCATGCTCTAACTAAAGACGAGCCAACATAAACTTAAAGCATGCATAAGAAAATAATAAAAAATGCATAAAAACATAAAGGTTCAGTACAACCATTGGGACAATGCCCGGTCGAATAAACATGCCCACATAAAAGACATACATAATCAAGTCTCGAAATAAAGGCTAAAGCCAACAAACTACAAGATAGGAATCACCTCAGTCGCGATCCTCGGATCCCACTCGGGAGACAAACTCCGCAAACTCCGGGTTGTTAGTATTCGACCCCGATAAGTCGGAAACTCCAACCTCACTAGCCGCCCTCCTCATCGAGTCAGCTCCAAAGACTGGAACGAGCGACTGAGCCAGGGGAGAGGCGGCCAGATAATCCTTGAGCGTCGTCATCGTACGCTCAAAGTTGACCTTCGTATCAATCAACCTAGCTTTGCCTTCATGGACGATCCTCTTGTAGTCCGCGATCTCGGCTTCATCCCCGCGATCAAGCATAGCAAACAATTCCAAGTTAGACTTCACCGTCTCGGCTACCACTAGCTCTTCTCGAGCCTCCTCGATCTGGTTCACCACAACCATGGCACGATCACCTTTAGTGCGGTACTTCCTCACCAAGGATAAGCGCTCTTGAACTGCAGCCTTGCGCATCTTTCGATCGTGCACTTTCTTCTCCTCGAGAAGCATAGTCCTTACATGGTCAAGCTCCTCAGCATGAGCAGCTTTGGTCGCCTCATGCTCATCCCTGAGACGAGTGGCTTCTGCGTCATTCTCCTCAGCCATCCTCTTCGATTCCTCGGCTTGCTTTATCCAGTACGTGTTCTCCATTTCGTAGCCACTCGCCATATCTGTAATATGGGCCAAGAGCTGCAACGGAAACCAAGGCAAAGTTAGTCGATAAAATCAGGATAATAACTAGAATAACTTAACAGTTTAAATCTTACCCCAAAGCTGCGACGAGCCACCTTGCCAAAGGAATTCTTCTTTCAGAACTCGCTGGTAAAGATAGTATCTATCCCCGGGCGATGGAATGCTCCAAGAAGCTCGCTTGGGTCAAGATCCTGGCCGTCCATGACGCGCTGTGGGACATGGAAATAAAACTCGAGAGCCTTACTCCCCCTTCTTCTTTTTCTTCTTCTTCTTGTCAGAAGAAGTCCTAAGGCAATGCCTTTGCCTTTTTCCGATGCAGTCGGACATTCGTCGGGAACGGGTATCTCTCCTTCTTCAACATCATCCTCAGGATGAGGCTGGGGCACAACTCCCCCAGCCTCCCCAGCCTCCGTGAACTCCTTCTCCATCACTTTCATTTGGCCAGCGACTGTTCTTGCCTGGATCATCTTCTTCAAAGGTTTAGATGAATAGTCAAATAAATCTAAATCCTTTGTCTCGAGATCTAGCAGATGCAGCTCGACGATAAGACAAATGGTCCCAAGAAACTATCCTCGGAGTAACCAACGCAATCCAAACTCTAAAAAGGTCTGGTGGAATGGCGCAAAAGTAAGGGCGATCTGCAAAACAAGACACAAAAACGCCGTTAGCATTTTCAACAAAGTTCAACACATGGGAAAATCCTCAACTGCCCCAGCCAACCAAAAGCTAGCTACCAATGTCCCACTACTGCGTTATCATCTCGTTGATAAACCACAGGTCAACCGAGGATGTGTTGACTTTGACGAAAAAGAAATAGTTACGCCAAGATTCGTCCTTGATGGGATGCTCAGCGAAAATCATCTTGCCAGGCTTCGGAGTAACATTAATATGACAAATCCATCTTAGTTTTCTTGATCTCAAGAAGTCCCATAAGGTGCCACACTTCGATGCGGATGTTACGTCCCCACTAGGATCCTTAACCCCCTAGGGGATATCTGACCCATTGCCAAACCATGTATTGCAAGGAATTGCAGCACTAGTGAGGGGATCAGAAAGGTAAGGAAACAAGTATTGAAGTACGATTCGAACACAGTAAAGCAGCCAGAAGGAGTCTTGTGACAACGATCCTCTGGGCCAGGCACAACGAGTTCAACCCTCTTGGGACAATGGAACAATGATCGAAGACTTGCCAAACTCTTTTCTGCACACGAGCTGACACCTGTGAACTTGAAGCGCTTTGCTGTTCTAAACTTTGTTCGAGGATCATTGTCAGGAAACTTCTCACGCATCAACTCGGCTTCTTTCTTAATACAAGACTTAAGCATAAACTTCTCGGCAACACGCGGGACTACAAATGATCCATCGTCTTCCTCGAGTTTTATACGGATTCCAGAAGCATTCCATGTTGGAACAGAATCTGTATAACCAAAGCCTTGCGAACTCTCACCAACACTGGGCGCGTTACCCTCGTATACCACAGAGGCAATTTCTTCCCAAGGGACGTAGTTTTCCTCAGACAATGGATCAAACGCCATTTCTTCAACAAAATCAGAGGCGTTCTTTGCTTTCTTCATGTTCTTCGCAATGAACCTAGAGAGAGAGAAATAAGAGAGAAAGGAGAGAGTTTTACCTTAAGAAATGGTGAACCTTGTAAAAATGAAGGAAGGGGAGCCCTTCTTTTATAGAAGGTAAAAATGGGACCCTTAAATAGTACATGAACAGTACTCGAAAACACTGTTCATCCCGATAAAGCAACGAGATAGACAGCAATTCCTTTCTTCCTATCAAAACTCAGCATCTAGCACACAAAGGCCTTGTCACGACAGACATCTCGGCCTCCTTGGTGCTAGAGTCGGTTTCACGAAATATTTCGAAAAATATATCCTAAACAGTCTTTCGGAAAAAATTTTACAAAATAAAATCTTTCCGAAAATACTTAAGAGGTTTTCCCGAAAACATAAGAAAATCAAAGAAGGAAACATACAGGCCAGGAGTTGACCGAGCTGGACAGGTAACGTGCTACCTACCATCCAGCTCGGTACCAATTGCCTCCCAAGATCAGCATTCAGCACATGAACATCCCACTCTTACAGCCAGCTCGGTATTCATCGTATTCAGGTTGGTTTCCCACGAAAACTTCCGAAAAACTTATTCTTAACAGTTTTTTGGAAAACATTTTACGAAAAATTTCAAAAAACTTATCATTAACAGTTTTCCGGAAAAAAAACTTTAATAAAAATTGTTCTCGAAACACTTAAGTTTCTCCCGAAAACATAAAGAACCGAAGAGGAGAGCACACAAGCCAAAAGTTGGCCGAGCTGGACGAGCAACGTGCTGCCTACCGTCCAACTCGGTACCAACTGCTTGCCAAATGTCAGCATTCGGCACATGAATACGCCTCAGCCAGCTCGGTATTCGTGGTATCCAGGTTGGTTTCGCACGAAAACTTCCGAAAAACTTATCCTTAACAGTTTTTTCGGTAAAACTTTTATGAAAATTTTCAAAAAAAAAACTTATCATGAACAATTTTCCAGAAAAAAAAAAATTAACAAAAATTGTTCCGGAAACACTTAAATTTTTCCGAAAATGTAATGAATCGAAGAGGGGAGCATACAAGCCAAAAGTTGGCCGAGTTGGACGAGCAACGTGTTGCCTACCGCCCAGCTCGGTACCATTTGGTCCCCAAAATCAGCATTCAGCACATGAATCACCCTCCCTTACAGCCAGCACGGTATTCATGTTGCCGAAGTTGATCTCACGCGAAAATTTCCGAAAAACTTATCCTTAACAGTTTTTAGGAAAATCTTTTACGAAAAGCTTTCGAAAAAATTAACAAGAACAGTTTTTCGGAAAAAACTTTACGAAAAATTCCGGACATGAACAGTACTCTGGAAAAACTTCTACGAAAAATTTTTGAAAAAACTTAACTCAAACAGTTTTTCGAGAAAAAAAATTCTATGAAAAACTTGACATAAAGAGGTTTTCAAGAAAAATTATGAGCTTGATTTTCCTTCGGGAAAAACAGTTCCAAATCCTTATACGCGTTACACTCTTT
The DNA here is from genome assembly GCA_900406495.1 of Sisymbrium altissimum. Taxonomy (NCBI): domain Eukaryota; kingdom Viridiplantae; phylum Streptophyta; class Magnoliopsida; order Brassicales; family Brassicaceae; genus Sisymbrium; species Sisymbrium altissimum. Next base: position 10,310 of record OVBI01001383.1, on the reverse strand, counting down.
TCCTTTACCATGTTTTTTCTCAACGGCTTTTTTGTAGTAAAAGGTTTTTAATGAGGTAACATCACATGCGTATCTTCGAACCAATCCTCACCTCACATACAATACACTTAAGCTCCAGCAGTCCTTAAACGTACATACAGCATCTAGCTTCCTCTCAACAAACAGCTTGGTCATCTTGCGAACAGCCCACAAGATGCTTCGGTCCAATCTCGGTCAGCTCGGCAGAAAACTCACTCTGTCACTCCAGAGAACGTATGAACTTTCGAGTCGTGGAGTCAAAGTTCCCGAAAAATGGGGATCAGAACATTTTACCTCCTTAATCTCGTACTATATTTCTTAGTCGTTGCGTCAACATCATACCCGATATTGACGGGCTGGGGGGCTAAATGTTGGGGTCAAAACCCACGTTTTCGGAATTAACAACTTAAATATTTAAATATTGAAAAAAATTTCGATATTTAGATATAAGTTCGGAAAAAGTTTGTTTTGAACTATTTTATCGATGACTTTACGGAAAACGCACGAAAGAATTTTTTCGAGAGTTTTTCCGATAAAATGACGAAAGTCGCAAATCATCGAACAAAGGACGATCAGCTGGGTAAGACAAGGACAGCCAGCTTGGTATCAAGTCCTGCCCAGGATACCGATCTGGCTGCATCTTTCCAACATGCTCGGCTGATCCTTTCGTCTTTTGGGAGGTTTTTCCGATAAACTGATGAAAGTTACGATTTTTTGAGTAAAAGGCAATCAACCAAGCATCAAGGACAGCCAGCTCGGTATTTTGGACAACTAAGGATACTGAGCTGACTGTCATACCTAGCTGGTTGCATACCCTGCCAAGCATGTACCACAGAACATCAAGCTGGACAGCACAGAATAGTTAGCTCGGTACCTTCTCATGCCAGGATACCGAGCTGGCTTTCATGATGCAGTCAGCTCGGTTTTATCCTCCCTTTTCTGGATACTGAGCTGACTGTCACCTTCCGTGAATACCGAGCTGGCCAGGACATACATTCAATGATCGAGTGTATTTTCCAAAACGTAAGTATTTTGAGCATGAAATCACTTGGAAAATATGCTCAGCTCAATTATGAAGCTCATAGAAGAAGAATCGGATCAAACGGAGTTCATATGGGGGAGTTATACCATCTACAAGTTGGGCATTGCAGCCAGCTCGGTAACAGACAGCATGGAGCAGTCAGCTCGGGATTTTTCCCTGACAGGATACCGAGCTGGCTGTCATGGTGCAGTCAGCTCGGTCACATCCTCTTTCCTGGATACCGAGCTGGCTGTCACCCTTCAGGATACCGAGCTGGATGCATCCCACGAGTCATCGGCAGATCTCCTCCCATCCTGGATACCGAGCTGGATGCATCATGAGGCTTGGAAGCAGCCAGCTCTGTTTTTTCTATCACCAAGAAAGACCGAGCTGGCTGTCATCTTCCCTTCCGTCTCACTTCACTTCGTTCTTCGTCTTCAGGGTCTTTTCATAAACATACCGATGTTTTCGTAAGTTTCTCGAAACATCGCGATGTTTCGTCTATTGAAGACGATTAAACGTTAACATAAAACATACCGAAGAAAACCGCTAAACCGGAAGACGAAGGACCGAATTGGGCCGAACTGGAAAGAATGACCGACAAGAGTTAAAAACCGACTTAAGGAAGATTCTAGAGTTTACTCGAAGATTTATGGAAATGTCGGTGGAAAAAGAAAAAGACATTTGTTCCACATCGACAATTTGAGCTGTTTAGATCTTAGGATGTCTTAATATAAATAAGGATTGATTTCCATATTTTGTAAATTAGCAATAAAATCAATAACATTCACTTTCGATTTCTTATTTCCTTTTTCGTTTTTGCCCTAGTTATCCTTTTCCGATCTTTCTCTTTATTTTTTGCTTGTTCTCCCAAGATTCTCGGGTCCTCACACTAACTTTCCAAAAATACATTGAGGTGAATTCTGGTTCCCACAAGTTGGCGCTGGAAGGAGGGGGCACGAGAAATCTTAAGTCTTGAAAGCAAAAACCTTATATCAAAACCTCGAAACTATGGCAGGAGACGACCCCCCTGCATCTACTCAGCACCCAGACGGAGATGGCACAGACGCGGCTATTGTACCTCAGTTTCGATCCTCTGTGCTGGCTCTTGAGAAGAAAAACTAGGAACACGAGAAGCTTTCGGAAACCTTGACTCGACAGATCGAAGATCTCCGTAAGGAAAAGGAATCCAGAATTTCTCTTTTGAGAAAGCGTCTCGATTTCGCTACTCCAACAGGATCAGGAGCTATACAAATTTGATAGATGAATTTACAAATAGAAATGCAATAAGGTTTATATTTCAAAAATGATTATTAATATTTTATTTTTTATATTATGTAATATTAATTTTTAATTATTCTTTAAAAACAAATAAAAAACCAAAAACTATTTTTAATTTCTAGGCTTTTAGTCTGAAAAATCTCAAAAAACATATAAGTTTGATGGATGAATTTACAAATAGAAATATAAGAAGGGTTATATTACAAAAATATTTTATTAATATTTTATTTTTTATATTATATAATATTAATTTTTAATTATTGGTTAAAAAATATTAAAAAAAAAAAAAACTAAAAACTATTTTTAGTTTTTATGCTTTTAATCTGAAAAATCTGAGGAACGGTTTTGGTTGTATTTAAAAGAGATGGACGATTATACTGGACTGAATTCAAGATAGAGTACTTAATCTACATATCCAATAATGCAAATGATCGTTACAATTACAAACGTAAGATGATAAATGGAGAAGTTTAAAAATATTCATATCGCCACTTCTGTGACAAAAAAAAAAAAACAGAAATCATATCGCCACATGCTATAACTCGGAAAACATTTGTGCGTATCGAAATTTAGGTTCCAGTGTCATGTTGTTCCCCACTTTTCAATTCGGCTCCAGAGTGGTTAAAGGCCCAAATTGTGACAAACTCTTCTCACCTAATTTTATATATTTATGTTTGGTGGAAAAATAAAAATAAAAAGAAAAGTCTGCTAAATTTTGTAATTTTCTTGGTTCTTTTTGAAAGAAGTGCGTATGAAACCGACACCTCTGAGACAAAAAAAAAAAATTATATATATATTAAAAAAAGGAAAGAGAAAGGAACCGGAGAAAGAACAGTGCATAAAGGGCCAAAAATGATATAGAGAAGAGTGAGAAGAGAGCCAAGTATTTCAAAAAGCTCACTCTTTCTCTTTCTTCAAGAATTTGAGAGAGAGAAAAGAGCATTTAACCTTCAGAACTCAGATTCTCACGCGCTTTCTGATCCTTCCTCCTGACCCGTCTCAAGATCCGAACCCAAGATCCTCTCTCGGGTCAGTCTATTTTAGTTTCACTATCTTCTTCTCCAACTTCTCTTTCATATATGTGCCTTTCTTCTTCTGCTTCCTGCTGTTTCTTAGTTTTGTTTCTTTTTAATTTTTTTCCTCCCCAAAATTATCTATACAGATTGAGAGATTACAAGATCCATGTAAGAAACCCATCTTGAAATAAAATTTTGATTAACTTGAAACCCCTAATAAACCAAGCAGCTAATCTTTCCTTATTAATCAGGAAAAAAAAAAGGCTTTTGATATATGTAGCTTGTAAAGCTTAATTAGTGTTTAATTGTAGTTTCTTATGTATATGCTTTCGAATTTTCTTTCTCTTGAAAATGCTTGTCTATATCAAGTTTGCATGGCTTTTTTTTTCTTCCGAGTTTTTTTTTGTTTTATGGCCTTTGAATAACATCAAAATTTTGTTTGATGACCTTTGAATAACATCAAAATTTTGTTTCATTATCTAAACTTTATATTATTTTTAAAAGGTTTATTTATAGGCTGCCAAATATTCACAAATTATCATTTTGTTTTGTCCGTTGCAAATATTTCTCCGCTGATTTCAAGCTGCAATTCCTCATAGAAAATTATTTTATATAAGAATATTTTGGCATATTCTTTCAAATTCTCATTCTTTGGTTCCTTCTAGATATTTCATATATCCATATAGTTTTTGTTGAAGAAAAAACCTAACTAGAATACCAAAAAGTACGGTACTTTAAACCTATCTGATGCTAACTTATCGGCATAGTTTTGTATTAATGCATGTGTATGAATCTTGGTATGAAATACATAAAAGTTATATTAATCTCTGATGCGTTTTGATTTATGAAACAGATTGAAGAACCATAACCGTAAATGCTGAAAACAAGAGCAAGGTTTCGACACAAAGATCAAACAATGTCTCAGTCTGTAGATCAGCAAACCGATCCGGTCGGACACAACAACAACAAAGCCATCACTAACCCACTGGCTTTGAGTCTCTTGATCGGTCTGAACAACAGCAAGTGCATCTCAGATTCTGATTTTGTCAGAAGCCCTAAATCTCCTCTTGAATTCAGGATGTTGTCTACAATTGCTGATCCGTTCTTCCTCAGATCTCCAAGATCATCACTCACTGCTCATCTTAACTGTTGTTGTGGCCCTGCTAAAGTTGGGTTAAGCATTGTGGATTCTCTTGGTGATGACCGGCTTTTGTCACCAGATGTCGTGTTTGGACCAGCCTTGAGGATCAAGTCTTCTGAGATTAGGGAAAAACATCCCAAGTTGTTCCCGGAAACCAAGCCCTTGAAGATCGAAAAGGAAAGATCTGGTGTTATTTTCGAAATCGGTGAGACTGAGCCAATCGGGTTAAGAAACCGCTCCTTTTCTGCGAATGATTGTCCGAGAAAAACCCGAGTCCTGTCTCAATCCAAGTTCGGCGCAGAAGGGCACTTTCCAGAGATTGGTTCAGACAATGCAATCTCCTGTCTATCTGATGATGAGATGGAGATGTCAGAGGACTACACTTGTATCATTGCGCATGGTCCTAACCCGAAAACCACTCATATTTATGGTGACCGAGTTTTAGAGTGTCACAAGAACGAGGTTGATAACAAAGAGAAGCATATTCAAACAGAGTTAGATTCCATGTTTCCCACGGATAACTTCCTCAACGTTTGTAACTTCTGCAATAAGAAACACGTAGCTGGTGAAGACATATACATGTACAGGTGCGTGCTCCGTTTTTTCGATACGCAAGGGTAGGATGATTATGAGTTGCACAACTTAGAGAATGTTTTGTATAGATCTGTAATTTAGGATGTATAATAGTTTGTGGAATGCTTTAGAGGTTTTGGAAAATCTAAACTTCTGATGCTTGTGTGGTAATGAATTGCAGGGAGAAAGCGTTTTGCAGTGAGGAGTGTCGTTCAGAGGAGATGATGGTAGATGAGGACATGGAAGATTCGTGCATAGTTATGCACGAATCTTTAAAGAAGCTCTTCTGAACAAGAAGCAGCTAAAATAAGATGATGGCCATGGGACGAGCTTTTATAGACCCGACCATCGTCTCTTAACTACCTGAAAAGACTTATTATATCATATATGTAATGACTAGTGTCATGCCAATGGTAGGTAACATTTGGCACTAATCTGGTTCATCCGTCTACAAAGAGCTGTGTTTATGCGCATCTATTATCAGCTGCAGCAGCCACGGATGGATCGGGCGGCCTTGGTTTTTCTGTATATTCTGTAATGGGTTTCAGCTTCTTCTTTTTTGGGTTTGGATCTCGAAGTGGAAGAGTAGTACTAAGAACCGAATAAGCGTCGTAAAGAGAGAGTGTTGCTTGCAAGAAAGGGATCGTGTAACCACTCCATTTTCTTTTCTTTTTTGTGTCCTGTTTTAAGGTCTTCCTATGGATGTATGACCTCATAAGTTTGTATGCAGATTTTAATTAAATAAGTAACAATATCTATAATGATCAGTTATACCACTTGCAACAAGAATAGCAACATATTCGGATTAAAGGAAGATTTGATCTATGCAACGCCCATGGCTGAAGTTTTGGCGTCTTTGATCACACCCACGCGCTTCTGGACATTTCACTTAATCATGTGAAGCATTGGCTTTGTACAGCATTTATAAAACATTGCTTACAATGACGTAAGGACCTTATTTGTCGATTTCACTAGCATAATCACTTGTGTTGTTGTTATTTTTCTTTATCTATACTTGTTCTTTCTTAGAATGAAAGTTTAGGTTGCCAACAATCTAAGAGTTGGCTTTTTACGTCATTTAGAACTACGAATCTGCATCTCCAAGAAAACACCAATACTATAATAACCTTGATGATTGCCTATTTGGCGAATAAAGCAAAGAACGTCAATTAGTTTTTTTTGTTTTTGTGATTATAACCTTGTGCTCTCGGCTGCCCCCTCCATGGCTAATACTCCAATAGGAGAATATGTTTACTTGATCATTAATTTTTCCTTCTTCTCTTAAGGCTTGTATTGAAGATATACGCACGCAGGTTTCATTATTCAATATACAATAACCTTTCTATAGCTTGTATGTTTCTTTTGTTTACCTACTTTTCCAGTACATCTATCACAGCGTGTGTAGCTCCACCACGCTTGGACCATACATTTCATATTTCGTTATTGCATAATGAATTTGCTTCATCAGGGTATCTTTTTCTGACATTGTGGACATTGAAAGCAAAGATAGAAGGTGACACATCTTAAATTTTTACAAACCAAAACATAAGAAAAAAGAGTCGATTAGCTGAAAAACCAAAAACAGAGTTGAAATTAGTAAAGTAGTAGAGAGAAAAATAGGTATTGGTAAATGGATAAAGGGTACTGAATATGCTGAGTGGGAGGTCGATGGTTTTAAAAGCTACGCGATGCTGCGTGTGGGGAACAAAAGGAATGTACAGTGTTTACAAGTTGACGTTGGCAACTGTAAATGGTAGAGAGTATGATGAAATGGTAGTAACAATTTATTACAGACAGCTGTAAAAAGAGTTAACGGTGTTATGTAAACGAGGAAATGAGGAGAGTATGTAGATGGATGAGAGTGCATGTAGTTCGCTGGGTTTTGAAAAGATAGCATATAATATCATAGATTATTAAGTAATGTTAAATAACTTCATAATATTTAAACTTTCACATTTATTAACGTACATATCTAAATGTATTCACATAAATATCAAATCTACATATAAACATAACATATCTCATAACATAATACATGTACAAAATATCTAATTACGACTGACATATTTTTATAACACGCTATTTAAAACACATACATCGGTAAATCCATATATGGAAGTCATATATATTAACATATGTATGTTGAACATCAAAATATTATAAAAATAGCAGAGTAATATAAAAATATTAAGATTTACTTTTACGTATATATAAGTATTTTATAAGATGCATGTCTATTTAATTTATTGGTTAGTTATATATAACCAAATCAGTGCCATCTGATAATATATGTGTGCGTATATATATATATATATATATATATATCTTTTTATCGTTCTATTAGCGTAAATGACAAGGAGAACATTAAACAAAGTATATAGCATGAACTTATTTCCACATTTGGAAACAACAGGTACAAAAACAAATAAACATGCAAAAATAGTCATACTTTACTACTTAATTTGTTATACATGAAAGAAAATACGTAGCATGAAAATCAAGTATGTAGTAATGCGAAGCAGTAGGAACGTAAAGAGATAAACATGCAAATATATTTGTAGTTCACTAATTAATTTGTTATACGTATAAGAAGATACGTCGCATGACAATTAAATAAGTTAGATCATATTTCTTATAGCCACGTCTAAGTTTTTACGTAGCTTGATAAAAATTAATCTATATACCCTGTTAAATTGCGAAAGGGAGAAAGTGAAAGACAGAGAGGCGGTGATTGGTGGATGAATCGGAAGGAGGAGAGATGGCATGAAACTTGTATTCAGTGACGATATCTGAGATGAAAGAAGAGAAAGTGGAAGCAGCAAAGGAAGGGAAATTGTAGGCGGACGTAGAGGGAGACGGAGACTGAGGGGGAGGAAAGAAGAGACTGTGAGAGAGATGAGAAGTGGATAGAAGAGGAAGCAGAAAAGAGAGAGAATATTTATGAGAGGATGAAAGAGATCTGAATGAATTAAATTTGGTCTGAATGTGCATTTATTTGTGAGAGGATAAGAGAGCTATATGTAAAAAAATAACATATGTTATAAGCCAATGGATATGGGCGCGTAGGGGTAAACTCGACCAAAAATGTGGCAAATTATGAAATTTGTTGGGTCTATAAAACCCTTTTACCGAAAAATTAATTTGTGATTGGATTTATACTTCCTACCCAATTATTTCAAGAAAAAACAACAGACCAATAAATAATATGGGTTTCCATGTTTAAATTTAAAATTTGATGTTTATGAGATTGTATATGATTTCTTAGACCATGATTATCGGGGGTTTCTATCCTGAGTTTCCAAAACTAAAAAAAATAAAAATAATAAAAAAAGAGCTACAGTATGGTTCTGAAATGGGAGCTTTTAGAACCCCTCTAACAAACTCTCCTACTAACTGTCTCTTTTTCATTGGTTTGTTATTATTTATTTTCTAAAAAGTTAATTATATAAATATATCATATTAAAATATTATTATTTTCAAAATCAAAACCCCATACTAACATACTCACCTATAATCATACTCTTACGGTTTACACTTCACATCATCCTCACCCGAGCCATTATCACTCTCATCTCCCTCCTAATGCTAGAAGCAATCACCTACAACCTTACACTAAGAGCAAATATAGAGGGTAGCCTGAGAAACAACTCAGATTATTACATATTGTAGTGATTATGCTAGAAAGCGTTGGTATGGCTTAAGATTGACGAAATGTTGGAAACAAATTGGGAAAATTGACAAAAGTATAATCTTCATCTTAACTATTAAATCTACTGGTAGTTTTCTGATTAAAGATGATTAAAAAATGCAACCTTTAGTTACCTTTCTATCTGATTTGTAATAATGAAAGATAGAGCTTAGACCTTAGTTTTGATTTCCTTGCATAGCTACTTGTTTAAGGCATCACAATTGGAGTTTTATAATCATCAAAACAGGTACAGAATCCTTAGAAGAATAGATACCTCTACATATCATCTCTTCTAACTCTGGAAACACAAAGATAGAGACATATATGTTAGAGATTCATTTAAAAGACCTCTTACATCTTGGTAGAATTCCATCACATAAAGCATGCATGTGCATCCACTACATATGATAAAGCAAACATGTCTTGAATATCTGTTTAATTTTGGTTGAAAGGTAATTTGTAAGCTAATCTGAATTCTAATATATAATTAGCTTGTAACATTGGGTTTCTATTATATAGAAATTTACGTAGAGAGATTAAAAGAATTGATTTAGCTACATATATCACTAAAGTACATTTATTTTTTCGGTTGAACATCAAGAGAGAACTCCAGATTTAAGCGTGTTTGAGTTGGAGAGTTAAAGGATAAATGACCTACCACGAAGTCATTCGCGGTATCATATGAGTGAGGAAAAAACACAGAAAATAGTTATGTGGTGATTGTAGGAACAGTATATCATATGACTTTTTAGCCTCCCGAGAAAATAACGCACCGACCATCGGCTAGGGGTAAGCCGACCCATGGCCCTAGTGAGAGGATATGAAAACTCATTGGTAGGATTAGTTGGGGCGTTATAAGTGATACCAGAACTTATTAGCCGTCCCAGTGCTGACATGGGAGGTGTCTTAGGGACTAGTCTTGGTGTGCAACGAAGACGTTGCACTCTTTGAGTAGAGGTGAATTATAACATATCGATTTCTGGTATATGGAAACTTATGTAGAGAGGTTAAAAAAATTGGTTTGGCTACATATGTTACCAAATTGCTCTTACCTTTTCGGTTTTACATCTATGGGACTAATGAGAGGATATGAGGCCCACTGATAGGAGTAGTTGGAGCGTTATATAGCTATTATCCCAAACAGAAATCAGAGACGAAGATTGGATAAGTTAGCCAACAAGAAAAAAATTTAAATTGGTAGGGTTTAAATGACGCAGTCGGAAATCATTAGGAATAGAAAGCGCTAAACCTAGATAGAAACAAATTCACAAACTATGAATTTGAGAGATAAAATTCTGGAATCCACCAAGAAAAAAGAAAAGTTCTTAACTTTGATTAATAATTATATGGTTTTTCTTTCTACAAAATATATAAAACCTATATATATGATGAAAACCTAAAATATAAATAAGAAATTTTTTATAATAAAGAATATCATAATAAAGAAAATTTATAAAATAAAAGAAAACACCCAAAATTCTAATAAAAAAAACTTAATTAAATATTTAGTAAATCTCGTAATGTGATATGATCATGGGCAAAGATCATGAGCAGCTTGAACCAGAGGAGCTT
>OVBI01001382.1:0-35510 GCA_900406495.1 Sisymbrium altissimum | reverse complement strand
AGAGATTTTTATAACTCAGCCGTAATAAACGGCTGAGTTATGTTCCGTTATTTCATAAGTCAGCCGCGTTTTTTAAGTCTGCCACAACGTAACCATAACTCAGCCACAGTTTAAGCCGGCTGAGTTAATTAATACACGTTAGCGCTTTCCTACGTGGCGTAAGTTTTTTGCTTACGTGTCGACGACTTTTTTGTAATTACGTTTTTTGTTACAACGTAACACAAGGGCACGCTGGGTATTAAAATGTATTAAAAGTAATCCAGTAATTTTCAAAAGTTTTATATGATTCTAATATTTTCATCTAAATTTCATGGTATTTAAGTCAACTTCCCTTTTTTTTTACGGCAAATAAACTGTTATTATTAAAAGAGTGCAGGATGGTTAGCCTCCGGAGCTAACCCTGAGTGACCTTCTTTGTTTACAAATGAGAAATTAAGTTCTCGTGCGCTCACACTTTTCGCTAATTGATCAGTATGGACATTTAAATGTCTAGAGATATGAGATATGGAGAAGCTCTGAAACATATTTCTAATATTAAAAACTCGTCCAGTTCGGCTTCCATTGCAGGCCACTCTTCTTCATTTCGTACGATGCGTACAAATTGTTCGCAGTCTGTTTTGAAGAGTACCTGCAGGTAACAGTGTTGATGCATCATCTTCATTGCCCATATGAGGTTCGCCATTTCCGCGTGTGGTGGTGATGCCCATGATGAGCCTTCCCCCTGATAAGTTTTGCTTCTTCATTTACATCTAAGACAAAGTCTAATCCCATCATTGATTCCTTTTTCGTCCAAGATGCGTCTACTTTGCATACCCATGTGGTCACTTCCGGCTCTTCTAGTGTCTCGATTGTTTCTGTCTGTGAGTTTTCTAACTCATCCTCTACGACTGGAATAATTTGTACGATATTCTAAGCTCGAGCTTTGTTCGCGGCATGTTGCAGTGTGTCCCCAGGCGAGATATCAACATTCATGAAAACTTTCTCATTGCGTGATTTCCAGATAAACCATAATAGCCACGGGAATACTTCCATGCTCTCTTTTGAGGCTCCTCCTTCCTCTGCACGCCAGAATAAGTAGTTAAAGTTCGAAAATATGGCTCCATTTGGAAAAATCCCTAAAAGGAATGGGATCTCTGAAAGTGCTCAGCATTGTAGTGCAAGTGAGCATTCGAAAATAATATGATTGATGGTCTCCTTTTCTGCGCCACAACGCTGACATAGTCTATGTGTCTCGCAATGTCTGTCATTCAGATGGCTTGCCGAAGCAACAAATACCGATAATGCCTGCCATAGAAATACTTTATTTTCCTTTCTTTTTTTATTTTTCAAACTTCGCGCTTTAGTGTATTAACACTTGGTTCTGAGTAGACTGTTTGAGCCAGGGCATTCTTCTGTTTATTTGCCACTTTATATCTCGCCTTGACTATATATAGTTCAGAGCTCGTTTCATCCCAGCTGTAACTATCAGGTCTATTTGTTCGATTGTCTATATCCTCCTCTGCGATCAGTTCCTTTAGGAGTTCGGTATTCCAAGCTTTGTTTTCAAAATTGATTAGATGGTGAACACGTAACTCTGGATCATGTATGATAGATTTAGGGATAGCTGCTCGGAGGTGCTCGGTTGAGATCCAGCAATCCTCCCAAACTTTGGTATTCGTCCCAGTTCCAATTGTCCTTCGAAGTCCAGGTTGCAATACAGGTACAGAGGCGAAGATGCTTTTCCACCCGAACGAAGGATTATTAGCCTTTTTCACAAACATAGGGTTTGAATAGCGGTAGTACCTTCCTTTTAATACTCGTGTTAGTAGAGAGTGCGGGTACTTTAGTAAACGCCAGAGTTGTTTTGTAAGAAGTGCCAAATTAAAATCTCTAAAGTCTCTGAAACCCAAGCCTCCTTTTTCCATGTGAACATAGATTTTGTCCCAATGTACCCAGTGTAAACCTTTATTATTGTTCTTGGTACTCCATCAAAAATGTGCTACCGCTCCGGTCAGTTTTTTGATGATATCTTGTCGTACCAAGAAGCATGACATAACATATATACAAATCGCTTGCGCCATAGATTTTATTTGGACCTTTTTGCCTCCTTTAAATATTAATAATGTACCAATGAATCCACAAATCTGAGTTCCAAGTTTTTTCAGTGGCTTTTATATATATATATTTTTTTTGTGTTTGAAACAAATTTTTGGATCCATGAGAGCATGATTATTGGAGGTATTTAAAAGGAGGTTCTAATCATTTTTTTAATTAAAAAAAAAAGTAAAGAGAGAGAGGAAGAAAAGGTTCTAAAAAGATAGTTAAGTCATATTTAGGTGAAGTTCTACATTTATCTTTTTTTTTTATTGGTTTAATCTTTTTAATTTAATTAAATTATAAAAAATAAATATAATATTAATATAATTTTTTCAGAATTCCATTTTTAGAGATTATGAGATAAAGCATATTTATTCGAAGTTATTTTATATCTAAAATGATAACCGCAGAGACTAGCTAGATAAAAAAATGTCTTAGGAAAACAAAACGAGTACTTAACAAAAAAGAAAAAGAAAAAAAAAGACGAAATGAGAACCAAACTATAATTAACAGTCTATTATACTATGAATTGTAGTTGAAGTTTGAAAAAACTTGTACGTTACAAAAAAAAATTAATTAGACATAATGATTATAGCGGATGCGATGGCTAAATAATGAAACGATTCACAGAGTTTCATATGTTATGAACTTATGATCGAGATCATAAGAGATGTCGTGTAGTTGAAGGTCTTCATCTCTTTCTCTTTCCCAGGATAAAAGCTGCTCCAGCACTAATGGAGATCATAAGACAAAGAAGCCCTACAGGTTTTATCTTCTGCCCGCTTGTGTTTTCTGCGACATTACCAGATTCCTGCACATAACTATTCCCTTCATCTTCTGAAGATAAGCAAGAGCCTGTTTCATTTTGTTCATTAATCTCTGATTCGTCACTTTCTTCTGAATCCGCAGGTAACATTGATACATCACGCATCGAGCTTGTATCGCCTTGTTGGTTGATCTCTTCCATCCTTTGGGATTCATCACTATCAGTTAGTTCGTTATCATCTGCATACATACGTAACAACATCAATACATCATTGGTATCGTTGCTATCACACTTTAAATCTTCTCCTTGTTGGCTCATCTCTTGCATCCTTAAAGCTTCGCTATTAACAATTCCTCCACTCTCTCTTGAATCCGCAGATCCACTATGGTTACTTCTCACTGAGCTTGTTTCTCTTTGTTGGCTGATCTCGTCGATCCTTGAAGCTTCACCATAAAAAATTACTTCACTTTCTTCTGAATCCACATGTAACATCGATACATCATTCCACATTGAGCTTGTTTCTTTTTGTTGCCTCATCTCTTGCATCCTCGAAGTTTCATCACTAACAGTTCGTTCAGTTTCTTCTGAATCCGCAGATACACCATGTTTCATTGATACATCACCCATTGAGCTTGTTTCTCTTTGTTGATTGATCTCTTCCAGCCTTGAAGCTTCACCATGAATGCTGTTATCACCCATTCTTGGATCAGTGGGATTAGACTTCACCTCCCAAGAAACACTTTCACTTTCATCAGATTCATTAACCAAACTGAAACCACACTTTAGCACCTGAAATTTCTTCACCACCTCGCCTGCACCATCTGTCACTTCAAATCTAATGGAAGCCTGATCATCACTACAACTACATCCCTTCTTCTCATCCTCTGCTTCCTTTTGTTTCTTGATCTGCAACCAGCTCGTGTATCCAATAAAGACATGGTCTGATTTAATCTTCTGCGGCTGATTTCCTCCTACCGTGCAACTAAACTGCCTCAAAGACCCATCTGCAGTCTTGAATTCACAGGTGCATTTCACTAGGACATGATGGTTTTGATCGTGGTAATCTGTTAATGAGACAACTGCACATAGAGCTACACCAGTGGTCCCATTGTTACTCCAGTGTCGTGATAGTTGTGGTAGTACTATCACTGATCCATAGGCTTGGTGACTTAACCATGCAGGTACTTCACATCCAGGAAAGTAAGCTCCAACGAAAGATTCCACAACAGAGCCCTGCAAAAGGTATAATAAATTAAGAATCACAAACACTACAGGTTTTTCTTTTCACTAGAAGGGAGAGAGAGTGAGAAAGAGACCAAATTGTAGCGATCAAGTGCATCTGACATCAACTGGCTCTTCTTCTGAATGTATGAAACGATACTGGTTCTTGCAACTTCATCCAACTTGTCGCAGTTTGAGAAAATGAATGTGGAATGGATTTGATCTGTCAGAACAAGATGGGCAAGAGGGTTTCCCAATGTTGCTAGTGACTCACAGCCGTGTGCATTTAAGCGCTGAAGGTTTGGTGGGAGTGTCGGAACTGATACAAGATTCCTGCAATACTTCAAGTCAATAAATTTTAGATGGTAAAGGTCACCAATATCAGGCTGCAGGCTGTGGATCTTTTCATTTCCTCTTAAGCAGAGGTGTCTCAACAAGGGGAAGCCTTTGACACCATGGTGTTGCCACCTTGAGAGGCCAGGGTTTTGCAATAGTTTTGGCACCTCTTTTATTGATGTTCCATCGAGCAAAAAAATCCGTAATCTTCTCATGTTCTCTTGCAGATCAGGAAAAATTTCGAGCTCTATACAACCTGAGAGTATTACTTCTTGAAGAGCTTTCATATTTCCAAGACAATTCGGAACTGTCGCTAGCTTTGTGCAGTCCTTGAGGTTCAATAAGACTAGTTTCTGGAGCCTGCTAATGGATTGAGGAAGTGCCTTCAACGCTGTTCCATCTAAGTATAATGCTTCTAGTTTCTCAGATATTACCTGAAAGTCCTCAAGATTCGAGCAGTCACTGAGGATGAGTGTTTTAAGAGACTCCATATTCATCTCCTCAAGAGATAAAAGACTTTTGCAGCCTCTCAGATTCAGGAAAACAAGGCTTGTCAAGTTTTCCATCCCCACGTCTAATGATGTCAACTCGGTGCAGCCTTCAAGGTTCAATCTTTGAAGATTTTTAGCTCCATATAAGCCGGACAAGTCGCTAAGGTCCATTGAATGGTTGAAATCGACCCATGTTAAGTTCGATGTATCCTATCATGAAAAGAACAGATTCTATCAGCAGTCAGAATCCGAGAGAAAGAACTTGCAGTCTCATCATATAAATCGAGTGAGATGCCTTACCTTAACACCGTCCCAAAGCCGTTTAATCTTGCTAAAAGGCAGCTTGAGGTCAATAAGATTCTTCGGGTTGAAGTCTTGTGGAAGTTCTTCCTCTGAGAAGTTCAGCCAGTGGAGATACCGGATTTCTTTTAACGGTAACTTAAGTCCATTGGAGAAGTTTAATTTGTAGCCGGCTTCATATCCTTGAGGAAAACGAGCGTCATAGATTTTGAGGTATTGGAGATTGTCCATCCCGTCAAAAGCCTCTTTGCTTAGTGGTGTGTCTCTCCCTACTTCAGACATGTCCAAAAACATACCTCTGATACCGTTGACGGCGATTTTTCCCTGTACACCAGTTCAAGAAGACAACTTAGCAACAAATTATATTTCTAGAGTAAGTTTCCAGCAATTGTTCAAATGGTCCTTACCGTTTTCTTCTTTAACACTCTGATAATGTCTTGATGGTTACGTAGCCTCTGTTGTTGTTGGGAAGCCAGTTTCTTCCCCAGCGTATACAATAAATTATGCATCTCTACTCGGCCACCAGTGATATCGATCAGGAACTTGTCCGCTAGATCTTTGATCTCGCTATTACCCTTTGCAGGCTCAGAATCGACTACAGCTGTCACAAGGTTGTGATTCTCCGATCTGAAGAAACAAGTGACGTCAAGAAATGCTTCTTTTTGTTGTTGGCTAAGACCATCGTAACTCACATTCAGCAGATCTTGAATGTTCTTGCTTGGACTCTGTGCGAGTTGACGCAGCTTGGATTCCCAGTGAGCTTTGTCTCTACCACGAAGCTCCACTCCAAGTACCTTGAGAGCTAATGGGTTTCCTCTAGCGTAATCCACAAACTCTCTTGATTCCTTCATCAAGTTTCCTTCATGGACTTTGTGGTCACCAAAGGCATGATGACAAAAACACTCTAACCCTTCCCTCTCGTTCAATCCCGGGACAATGTAAGTATCGTTGACAAGATCCTCGACCAATGACTTATCACTTGTGACAATAACAATCTTACTCCCTTGGTTGATCCATTCTTTGTTTCCAAGAAGATACTCTAGTTGTTTCTTGTTGGTTACGTTATCGAGGACAAGAAAGACATTGCCACCATCAAGTAGCTCTGCCTCCACGGATTCATGTGTTGTCTCTTCCGTTACCGTCTTATTTGTCTTCTTCAAAAGCTTTTTCAGGAGTGTAACCCGCAGTTCAGTAAGCCCTTTTTCCTTTGAGGTTTTATGGATATCATCAAAAAACATTCTTCGATGAAACATGTTTTTCCCTTCCTCAAACAACTTCTGTGCAATTGTGGTTTTACCAATACCAGCCATCCCAAGAAGTCCAATGATACGAGTTTCCTTTGAAAATTTCCGCTCCATCCCTAACTTTTCCTGCAGCTTTTGAAGACGTTGTCTGATCCCGAAAAAGTCAACTTTTTGTGCTGTCTCAAGCTCTTCTCCTTCTCTTGTCAAGTTCGTCCTCGTGATCAAAGACATATCCTGCTTCTCATCACGTTCTGATGATATGACCGAAGTATTGACAGAAGCTTTAACTCTCTCCTCCAATTCTATACTGGTCAACACTTTCTTTACTTCCTTGACAATATCTTCGATGAAAGCATTGTCATTACTGCAAACAGTGATGAAACAAATAAAATCAGTGAGTTGAAAGTAAGGTGACCTCTTGGTAGACTAATTGGAAAACACTCTTATTGAATAAAAACGATAATTAATTTAATACACCTTCTAGTTTCTAGTATTTTAGATATCAACGTGGTGAGTTAGCTTGATAAATTATAACATAAAATTAGATATTATGATATAAGAATTAGTTATTATAGTTTTTATTTATTTTAGTATTGCTGTAACTTTAGACAACATTTCTTACTTTCTAGTTCTACTGGTGCACAGTCTCCATAAAAAAAAAAAACTACCAAAACAAACATCAGAGAAATACTTTAGCTACTCATACAACAGATAAACAGTAAAACTAAACCTAAACCATAAACTATCAACCCTACATCCTAAAATACCACCCACCATGCACTGTTTGAGAAAAAAAAATGAGGGAACAAAAAACTACTCTTTTATAAAATAAACAATTTCACAAGTACTACTTGGTAATTTTTTCCTTGTTTGGCGTATCACATTATTGGGCAAGACCATTGTAATACGGTACGACTCTTACCGGTACTCCTCAGATCTGATACCCATATGCCTCGTTAGAAGCCTCAAAGCTTCCTTCACGTTTTTCTCCCTCTCCTCCACTGTCTCTTCTCCTTCTACATATCCTCTTGCTTGTTCCCCGACTTCCCATTTGTCCTTCACATCTTCGACTTTGACATTATAGAAGATTGGGATGACCTTTCGTTTTGACTTTATTATCTCCTTAGTGGTCGTGAGCAGCTCCTTGATGCACCAAGTCGACTGCATGTAGTTTTGGGATAAAATGATTAGCACGAGCCGCGACTCTTGGATCCTTTGAAGAAGAATGTCAAGAACTACTCCTTTCATCTCTTTAGTGTCGACATAATAATCTATGCAACCCCTTTGTAGCCTGTCTTCGAGGAAGCTTAGAAGGGTTTTTCGCACGTCTGCTCCTCTGAAACTGATGAACACTTTGTGGTCTGCTACGGCCATGTCAGATCAGCTGGGTTTTGTTTTGGTGCAAATTTTTGTAATGCTTTTAGAAGAATATAAGAAAACTAATGCTCCATAAGCTCAAAGATGATGATGGGGATAGGATCCGGCCGATACATATTTTAAATTTATGTCTCCTTATTATAGTGTTGAAACTTGAAAGTCAATCCTGTGAAAGAGAAAACATGTGAAACTGGACTAATCAATAACTGCGTTTTTTTTTTTTTAATATAAATTTTACCTAATCAATAGATTAATTAGGGTAGACAAGACCCAGGACTTGAGGTTTTTTACTTTTTGTGTTTTTACTTAAAAGGTTTTTTTGTAATTATTCTATCATTTGCACTTGATATAAAAATGATTAGGAGAGAAAATATCGACGAAATTAATTTTGAATAAAATCCATCACACTATATTCTAAATTTGTTTGTGCTTTTATCTCATAGTTTTTTTAACAAAATTTGAAATTTCTCAATTATTTGTGAATGTAAATGAGATTAGTAAGAGAAGTCGTCACACATTTGAAAAATTACAACTTAAATATAATGTAGATAAATAATAGATATTTTTTTGTCGACAGATAAATAATAGATATATAATCTTATCTAGTTATGCTTATCATATGTTTGACGTGGTCGAACATTTATATATAGGTTCCACTCTAATTTTAAGTGGGTTTTGGTCCGCTCTGTTTGGCATGCTATAACCACTTAAGACTGTAGTGTACTTAGTAACTAGTAAATGACCGTATCGAAAAAGAATATACGAATTCATAGTCGTTCTTTATAATTTGTTTTGGTTGTCTTCTCATCTTGAGAAGAGAAACCAGCCTGTCACGATTCAAAATTTGTCGTGCAGTTGTAGAAGGACTCCGCACTTTTCGTATTGACAAATATACATAAATGATAAACGAACCATCTTTATTTACCAACAAAGAAGAAGAAAGAAAACAGAACTACTAAGATAATTGCATAAAAACAGAACTATTAAATTAATTACATGTAAATAGAACTGCTACATAAAATTCAAATTTGTGTCTGTTCTAAAAAAACTCAATTTATAAATTATAACTTATCTGCAAACAAAATTCTATGGGTTTTTTTTCTAGTTAAATTATAGATTTAATAATTATGGTTAGAAGATTTAAAATACATAAGATGGAAGGGGGATAATTTTTAAAAATAAAAAGTGAAAAAGCGAGAAAAGTGTGTGAAAAAGAGTACCTGAAAAATGAAATTGCTAATATATAAATATATGAAATACTTATATTATTGTTTCTGGTTGTTTCTTGTATTATTGAACTTAATTGTCTTTTAGCAAGTACCCTGTTATTATTCGGTAACTTTCCAATTTACGTGATATTATACTTCTTGTTTAAATCGCATAAAAAAATAAATTTAGTACTTAATTTATTTTTATTTTTATTTTGACTTTCCGTATGGGTTATTTAGTAAAGTTCTACTTAAATTTTTTTTTTTTTTTAAACACCACTCTAGTTATAAATAGAAACATCAGTGCTATGGATCATATGGTTGTGGATAATTTTCATCTTTGCATATCATGTGGAATCGATTAAGCAATTCTTATAATTATATAATTTAATTGTAGCTGGCCAAGTCAAATTTGTATATTATAAAGAAAGAGTTGGGTAAGAAATTAAGAAGTTGTATCCACTATCCACTGGTGAACCATGTGGTTGACTGTGACATATTGTGTTTATTTAGTAGACTAAACACCTATCAGTTGATTATTGGATATCGTATTAACGTCTCGAAAAAAGAAATCTTAAATGACAAATTACAAATGAAGACAATATGGAAGATCTTTACAAAACGATGGTTGTTTTTATAAAAAAATAAAAAAGCTTACAAAAAAAAATTGTAACTTAATAAGGTACTTGGATTTTGAAAATTTATTAAGTTAGAGAAGAACTTGTTTGAATTCATACAATATATCAGTGACCCACATGCTTCACCTTTTTAATCGCTTTGGACTTACTCTAGAAATTTGCACCCAAAAATAAAGAAAGACTCATCTAAATTTCTCCCCCAGGTCGTTCTCTATACTTTACAAATTTGATTGACTTTGTTAGCCAACTACAATTATATAATTATATACAAAAAAAATCGCGTATATCGAGTTAACATGTGCAAAGATGATTCTTATCTACAACAATAGCAAAATTAGTTATAGCTTAATCTTATTTTTTTATGAGTACATTTACACTTTCGATAAAAAATTTCTCCAAACTTGATTGATAAATATTTTTAAGAAGTTATATGCAGTTTTTTATAGAAAATAATCGTCTTTACCACATCAAACATTTCAACACATAAATAAAAGGTATTTGACTAGATTAAAAACTTCAACGAGTGTAAAAATACATTTTTAGATTAAATAGTAAAAATGAAAATAAAATTTATTTTAGATATCGATTCAAAAAATGAAAAAATAAAGTTTCAACTAGATTTAATAAAATAAATTCATCAATTTTAAAAATATATATTTAAGTATCTAAATAAAAAATCTATTTAAATATAAATCGGGAAAACTAAATATTATATAAGTAGTTAAACAATAAAAAATAAACCTAATTCAAATAGGAATAGAAACAAATGAAATAGTAGAAGCAAAATAAGAACACAAAATAAATACTTTTCCATCAATGTATGATTTTATATCTACAAATTAATTTTATTTATATTCAAAGATGATCTGATTTTGCTTTTTTCTGATTTTTAATGATATAAACTATGAATAGAAAAAAATAAGACAAAAGAAAAAAGAAATACTTCTCTATCAGCATGTGAGTTTATGTCTGTAAATTTTAATTTATTTACTTTCAAGAAACAGGATTTTACCTTTTACCATTTTTGTTTCTGATGTTTTTCTTAAAATTATTAATTTTGAATTTATAAACTCAGCGCTGTGTCTAATCTAGCTAGTATATATTGTACTAAAAGAATAAACTGCATCTTCGTTAAATAATTAAAATATATTTTATTGTCAACAAGATATAAAAGTTTATAAAATTTATATGAATAAAAAAAATTGGGAGAATAGTAAAATAGGCCTACTCCATATTAATTTGTCCTCATTTATATTGTTTGCATGTGGGATAAGCTAGATAATTAAAATACTTTTATGAGAAATAAAAATAATGTATTCCTTTATTTTTTCCAAACTGATAGCTAACATAGCTAACTTTAAGCTAGTATCTAAAAATGAGCAATGAAGGATGAAAACAAAAAAGGAGAAATGAGGAAATTTTCTTCTTGACAAGTGATTCCCACTTAAGGTTGAAGAGAAAAAGAAATGGCAAAGTCTAGCCTCAAGACAACAGTAACAGAGCAATCGACAATGTCCTCTTCTTCCAAGGGGGCAAACCACGACGTCTTTATTGGCTCTGGCGGCGACGGCACGCGCTACTCCTTCGTCAGCCACCTCTCCGCCGCATTAAAGCGCGTAAACATCACCGTCATAGAGGAAGACGACAAAAGTCCTTTGCCTGAAACCAGACAGTACTTACCCAAGAAAACTAGATTGGCGATAGAGAGATCCAAGATCTGTGTTGTTGTTCTCTCTGACAACTTCGCATTCTACAAGCATAGCCTGACTACTCTCGTGGAGGTTATTGAGTGGCGTCATAGCAAAACCGGAGCCACGGTGGTTCCCGTGTTTTATGGCGTAGATCGCTCGGTGGTGGAGCAGCAGACTGGGAAATACGGTGAGGCATTCTCTAAGCACGAGGCATCTGAGCCCAAAGATCGTGTGACAGAATGGAGAAATGCTCTTAAGGAAGCAGCACACATAAAGGAAGCTCTCGCATCAAATGATGAATCATGGTAATGAATCTCCTTATTCCTTAATCTGATAGTCTTCTGAGTCCAAACACAAAATTAAACTTAAATTTCATAGGTGCTACACAAGTTATGGTGTATATATAGTGCCATCCAGTGTATTTATGTGCCTGTTTATGTGGCCTAAAATATTTGAAAAAAGTGACAATTATAAAGAAAATACCAAAATTAAAAATTAATGAAATTATATTTGCAAAAAATATTAGATATCATGGATAATCTGTTCAACTTCTATTGTGATATTGTGACATAGTAGATTACAGATAATTGATTTCAACTTTACCTTTGAAAACATTTTTTTTACGGAAGCAATAAATACTAAAATTATCAAAAATATTCGATAAATAATCCATGAATTCGGAAAAATAAAAACTCTTTTCCTTTCAAACAAACTTAAAATCTATGTAGCTTTATTAACTTCAATTAGTAGTATATTTTTTTAGAAGTTTAAGTTCTCAACATAAATATTATATAGTTACATCTGAATGTGCATCACATACCTTAAAAAATCTTTAAACCTAAGGTGTCTTTGAAATTCGAACCCGTGGAAATAAAACTTTATGTTTGACTATTTAAGTTATCTCACTTTTTATCAATGTGGTCCAGAATTTAGTCCTAAAATATATTGCCTAAAAGTTTTAGGTTAAAACTAATGCGTCATCTACTTTAAACAAGGGATGGGCCTGTGTATATATATGGTTGTTTGAAGGAGTCATCCTAAAAAGTTGAAGATCTAGGGTTCGAATCTTCTAATTACGATTTCAGTTGTAGTTGACAAGCAGACAATATAATGGTAGAAAAAAAATATATATATACCATGTGTATTCTAATTTTTACTAATGTTAACAGACTACACAAGTTAATTTACTTTTCTTGGCTTATTCGTGTCGCAGTGGCTTGAAACTTGTGGAAGATATTGTCACGTACGTACATGAGAGGCTCTTTCCCACGGATGAAATCGGGGTTAATTTGAGAGTGTTGGAGATAGAAAACTTGCTCAGCAAGCAACCATGGGTCGTCCGCAGCGTAGGTATTTGGGGTATGCCAGGTATAGGCAAGACCACCATTGCTCGAGCAGCCTTTAACCAGATGCAAGGGGACTATAAATCCCCTCACTTCATTCCAGACTTCGAGAAAGAATTTGAAAAGCAAGGAATGTCTCGTCTACGAGGGCAACACTTACCACCAAATGTAAAGGAGAAGCTTGACATTAACAGGTCCATCACTAACCACAGCCAAATTTTGGGAGATAAAGCACGTGAGGAAAGTGTGTTTTTAGTTCTTGATGATGTGCAGAATCCTATTAACGCAGAGTCATTTCTTGGAGGGTTTGAGTGGTTTGATCCAGGAAGTGTGCTAATCATAACTTC
Organism: Sisymbrium altissimum; assembly: GCA_900406495.1. Taxonomy (NCBI): domain Eukaryota; kingdom Viridiplantae; phylum Streptophyta; class Magnoliopsida; order Brassicales; family Brassicaceae; genus Sisymbrium; species Sisymbrium altissimum. Next base: position 22,472 of record OVBI01001382.1, on the reverse strand, counting down.
CAGAGATAAACAAGTTCTTGTCCAATGTCGAATGGCTGAAATATATGAGGTCAAAGGTTTAGATGATGAGGAAGGTCTGAAGCTATTTTCACAGTGCGCATTTAGAAAGCCCCATCCAGAAGATGGTCACCTGAAAGTGTCAGATATGATTGTTAAATATGCCAACGGAAATGCTAAAGCTCTCAGCTACTACGGAAATGAGTTTCAAGGAAAGAAACCAGAAGAAATGGAGATAGAATTTGGCAAACTCAAGCTAAATCCTCCTGCTGAGATTCTTAATGTATTCAAGAGCAGTTATGATGAACTTAGTGATGACGAGAAGAACATATTTCTGGACATTGCTTGTTTCTTCAGGGGAGATACCGTTGATCGTGTGATGCAAGTTCTCGATGGGTGTGGTTTCTTCCCGTGTATTGGGATCGACTATCTCGTTGAGAAGTCTCTTGTGACTATTTGCGGAAACAGGGTTGAAATGCATAATCTAATACAGGACGTGGGCAGGGAAATCCTCACTCAAGAAGTAATGGTAGGGATTGGTCGCAGACTGCATGGCTTTGAGAGCATTCAACCTCTTCTAGAAAATGAAGAAACAAAACCAAACGAGGAAGAGAATGTCAGTAGCAAATGCACTTTCTCCTGTCACTACTCTTACATCTTCATGTCAAGACTTAATTTTGGATGTGTGCCACGAGTACCTGATCGCTCTGCTTTTTGTGTGTGTGTTTATTTCAGGGAAATGAAGATATTGAAAGCATATTACTGGAAGCATCTTGTTTGAGCTTTGTTGTTGACCCTGAGGCGTTTCAGAATATGTGTAATCTTAGATTGTTGAAAATTTACAGCTTGGATCCTGAAAAGCGCCCTGGACTCGATCTTTCCAAGGGTCTAGAATATCTGCCTTATGAGCTACGGCTTCTACACTGGGAGAATTACTCTTTGCGAACCTTGCCAGAAGATTTTGATCCGGACAACCTTGTCGAACTCAATATGCCTTACAGTCAACTTGAGGAACTTTGGGAAGAATCCAAGGTAAATTAAAGTTTTCAGACATGCTTTACTTAGGAATGAAATCTTCTGTAACTCAAGTCTTGATATATTACCACTTTGTTTTCCAGAACCTCAAGTCGCTTAAGACAATCAATCTTCATCACTCTGAGAAACTAGTTGACATCCAAGAACTTAAAGACGCTCACTATCTTCAGCTGATCGATCTCCAAGGCTGTATTAGCTTGCAGAAATTTCCAGCCATAGAGCATTTGAACCATCTTCAGGTTCTCAATCTATGTGGCTGCAGAGGGATCAAAATATTTCCAGAGGTTCCACCAAACATTAAACAACTGTTTCTCAACGGAACTAGCATAAGCGAGATACCCTCATCAATTGAGTCCCTCTCAGGGCTAGTGAAGCTGGACCTAGGGAACTGCAAAGAGCTTATGAATTTTCTAGTTAAGATCTACAACATGGAGTCTCTTCAACTGCTCAATCTTTCTGGCTGTACAACACTCAAGAGCTTTCCAGAGATCCCAAACCGAGTTGGGAATCTCCAGTATCTTTATCTCAGCGGTACAGCCATCGAGGAATTACACACTTCACTCTCTAATATGATTAGTTTAAAAGTGCTGGAGGTGAGCAAGAACCTTAAGCCGCCTTTCAGCTTGAAGGATTTAAAGGATCTAAAGGTTGTTGAAATAGATGAAGAGATTCACAAATTCTCATGAGGATATGAATGTGGTACGTAACTACGTATTAGTTAATCTTATTTTTTTCAATAAGATTCCTATTTTAGATATTTAGGAAGTTACCTAAGAGTGCTGGGGGAACCCTTTTTTTTCTTTAATATATACTTGTTAAGCTATTCTTCGTTTCAGTCCGGATAAAGCGAGTGGCTTTTATTATGTTTCATGATTAAATCTTAACAGAAAGTGGAGAACCGTTGAACTCAGTGTCAAGTATTGTTGTTTCTGCTAAGTGATCCTTTGACCTTTTGAACCAAAAATTGAGGTAAAAACAGTGGCTATGTGCTCATAGCCTCATAGTCAGAAACTCAAGATATAAATTGCATGAAAAATTAGGTTGTTGTTGAGATTGGATAATGATAATTAAAACTATCATGGCTCAGTCTTTTCCTTTTGACAGTCTTTTTCTTTTGCAGATCCAACACGAACAATGGCAACACGAAATATTAAGTTATCTTTAATCAAGAAAATACAAAGGGAGGATTTGAAAACCAAATGTTCTTGGTTGTGTAAGACCCACACAACCAGATTAAATGTTACGGGTAAAAAATATCAGCAGAGGCTAACGTTGGCTGTGAAGAGTAAGACATCAGCCAAGGGTTTATCAGAAAATAAGGATTTGTATGAATCTTAATGATAGAGTTCAGTGAGTGCAGCTTCTGGCTTAGCTCAACGAGTTGAGCCTTGAGAACGCTGTTCTGATATTCGATGTCCATGTAAGCATTGGGAAGCACTAAAATCTGGTTCGCAATGTAAGAGTTCTCGTGCACAAGCACACTCTCTCTTGATAGATCCATCTGATCCTGATACTGGCCTCCTCCTGAAAAGGGAATGACCGAAAAATTCCCTTGTCGTTGTAGCATTTTCACGACCTCCTTAACGATAATCCTTACTAATTTACTTTCGTCACTGCAAAAAAAGAAAAAAAATATGGTCAGCTTGTTGGGATTTGCTTTGATACGTAAATAGAAAGAATCATACTTTGTGATTAACAAAGCTCTGCTGATTATAAGGAAAAGTAGAAAACAAAACAAACACATTTAATCATGAACTTCTTTTATTATTTATACTCGACACTTTTACATTAACACTACACCCCCACTTATATATAGTTTTCTACGTAACCGTAAGTTACCAGTGGTGATCGTTAGATAAACAGTTGTATCTTTTCCAACAAGACACAACTCTTAATGTATAAGATTAACGACATTAATGAGAAACTCAATTATCTACTAACACAGCTATCATTTTAGAGATTTTAGCTTTTAGGGATTTCTAATTTAGGTTTAAAATACTTTTTTTTTTTTAACCTTATTTAAAAGACTTTACCTTTTCTTGTCAAAGGTCAGGCCAGTTTTGCAAGAAACAGATGCCAACGCCTCCTTCCATCTCTCGATTCTTGGTTTGTCACAGCGATATTCCCATTCTCGATCCCTGAAGTTATCTCCGAATGCTCCCCGGAGTTGTTTTACTGTGACTGGTTCCACTTTGAAAAAGATGGGAATGACCTGAAACTATGTAATTAGTAAAGCCAAATGTTCAAAGAATCGTTGATCGTATCTCTACTTTAGGGGAACGCACCTTGAGGAAGCCTTGATCTGCACGTTCCTTGATCTTCACGAGCTCGTCTAAGCACCACATGGATTCCGTGTACCTCTCGGAGAATATGACCAAAGCAATGGTCGACTCCTCGATCCTGGTAAATAGATTTGTAAGATCTTCACCTTTTCTCTCGAGTTTGTCTATGAAAACGTTGATCCCATGTCTCTGGAGAGCTTCCACGAGATGGCTGACGAAACCGCTACGCAGCTCGTCTCCCCGGAAATTGACGAACACTTGATGTTGGTTAGATGTGTTGATGTACATTTGTATTATGAAAGAACGTTGGGCGAGAGCGCTGTGCTTTATACTGTATGTGTGAACTTTAAATCTAAAATCGTAAATGGCCCTTGGATCAAATGATCTAATGGTTAATATTGAATTGTCCACTAAATCCAAAATCGTAAATGGCCCTTGGATCAAATGATCTAATGGTCGAGATTGATTTGTCCACTAAATCCAAAATCGTAAATGGCCCTTGGATCAAATGATCTAATGGTCACGATTGATTTGTCAACTAAATCCGGCAATGCGTGTCAAGGCCGAGGATATGAAAGAAGTAGGAAAATGTACAATTTGAATTTCCTTCGGGGACATTCGATGAAAAAACATGTACCATTTGAATACCAGAAGTTGTTTCGCCATGTGGGGCTACACATCGGTTTTCCCTCGTGAGACACATAAGCTTTGCAAATTTTCTTTTGTAAAAAAAAAACTAATTAAAACCCATCGTAGTCCTCCGTGTCAGCTCCGAGTCTCCGACACACCTCCTGACACATCAGCTTTGCAAATCTTCTTTTTGTTGGAAAAAACTAATTAAAACCTTTCAATTGTCAAGAAAAGAAAAACACATACCAATCTCCAGTTCACTGTGAAGCTTAATCTTATCCGACTTCTTCTCTATGTGATTCTCCTTTACTTTCAAATCACAAATTCTTTGGTAACTTGTCTTTGAAAGTTTTGATTTCAAATCACAAATTTCTCCGTTTTATATTTTACAGATTTGAATCTGAAGCTGGGTCGTATCAAACCGATTCTTTAGAATCTCTTTGTGGCTTTCAGGACTTCCAAATCGATCCGGAATCATATGAAATATGGTGTCATGCATGCACCCTGTTGTAAACAAAGTATCCTGTGACGTAATCAACGAATAAGTTTAATATAGTCACTTGGATGCTCTTTCTTATCTTTTTAGGATTCACTTGAATTATAGAAGCTCTTTTTGTACCTTCGATGTTCCTTTGCTCTCGAGAGCTGATTCGTGTTTTTGTCAAGACGTTTTTGTTAATTAAAGTAGTTTTGGTTTGAGATAAGCTGGGTGATGCTGCATCTTGCTTTTGTGTATTTGATTAATGTAAGTGTTTGTCACAAAAGACGTGATAACTATGTAAAGACGAGGACTAGAAAATGAATGAGATTATGCGCGCCTTGTGTAAGTATATACTAGAAAAGGGGAAAATGTGATGTTGTATCGAATGTCCCATCAACTACCATGGAGTGAACTTCTTGCATAGTTCACATGGGGAAACGGTACTTTACCATTGGTTCATTGAGATTAGACTTTTTCCATACAACATCACATTTCCAATACTACTTCTTGCATACTTCACAGGCCAAGCAAAATGTATTTTACCATTGATTCATTAAAATTACAATTTCTTTTGAACTTCTTGCATATGGAAAGTCCCATGGAGTGAACTTCTTGTATAATTAGAAAAATATCTATGAAGAAGAAGAAAAAAGGTAAATAAGTGGAAAAAAGTCTAACCTCAAGGAAGTTACTTTACCAAATTTTACCGTGTGGAATGTATAATCTGTGATCATATAATAAGTGTATCACACTATGACGTGGCAGCCTAAATACACAGGTGGTGCACCTAATTAAAAAAGTATATAGAGAGAGAGAAAAAGGAAGCAGAAGAATAGTATAAATACATTTGTTTCTTCTTCTTTCGCTTCTCTCTTTGGATCGCAAACAGAAAAAACATTCCCACCTTTTCTTCCTTGTTTTCCCCAATTCTCGAGTTTCTAGGGTTTTACTTCTCTTGCTTGTTCGTCGAGGATTCTCCGACTAAAATGGCGGAATCGACGGCGGACTCAACGGCAGCAAACGCCGATGCTCTGAGGGTGGAGTTAAAGAAGACAATGACGGAGATTCTTGACGACGGAGGAGTAAGCAAAGATCGCGGTAAGAGTGACGGACGTTTTGGAGCCTTGAAACCAATTGATGAGGCGATAAGAATCTTGAACTCTCTGAGGGAAGTTGAATCGAAGAAGCCCAAATCTGATATCCCTTCTTCATCTTCTCCATCGCCGAAAAAGGTGGAAGTTCCGAAAGAGTTTACATGTATGCTCTCGCATGATATCATGAACGAACCTGTGGTCATAGCTTCTGGGCAGGTTTTGATCTTGTTCCCTTTCTTTCCTAATCTTTGCTCGAGTTTTGAGAATCTTTATGTGTATCAAACAAAGGTTTCAGTATCATCGAGAAAGAAACAGAGTTATTATGGTTGACATTTCCAAGAAACTCATATACAGAGATAGTAGATAGATATATAGGATTCGTATAGAAATGTGTTCATTTATTTGTTTTGCAAATACAGAGAACGATCGATATTTCTTGGATCTCAAGAAACATATTTCTAGTGTTTGTGCTGATTATTTCCCCTTTGTTGTTTCTTTTTCCCCTTTGATTTCATCAGACCTATGAAAGGAGATATATCACACAGTGGCTCAAGTTTAAACTGACATGTCCCAAAACCAAAGAAGTCCTCTCTCACCGTGTGTTGTCACCGAACCATTTGATCGATGAGTTGATTACGCAATGGTGTCGAGTCAACAAATATGATCGCTCAATACCATCTCATGGAATAGCCATTGGACTCTTCAGTGATGACATAGACTTATTGCTTCAGCGGCTTTCCTCTCCCTCCTCAGTTGAAGAACTGGGAGAATGTGCAAATGAGTTGCGCCGTCAGACCAAGAGATTTGACAATGTCCGGGCCTTGTTTGTCGCAGAAGTACCTGACTCAATCACACGGTTGCTCACTCCGCTCTCTGCTCTGGGCGAGGCAATTGACTCGAATCCGAAACTTCAGAAGAATATCATCACTGCATTGCTCTACATCTCGTCTTGTGAGAAGAATAAGGTACCAGTTGCTCAAAACCCTCTTGCGATCCCACTCCTTACAAAGTCTCTGAAGCAGGGGACAGATAAGACAAAAAGAAACTCTGCAGAGGCTTTATTCAAACTTTCAGATATTGATTCTAACAAGAGCATCGTCGGTAACTCAAAGACACTCAAGGCTCTGATAGATGTTATCAACGAGGGTGATTATTCAGCAGCCATGCAAGCCGCTGCTGCTGTTTTCCGCCTCTGCAGCCTATTAGAGAACAGGGAAAAGGCGGTTTCAGAAGGTTTGATTCCCGTGCTGATAAATAAGATCAAAGCAGGAAGCAATGCGAATATGTGCTTCGGTGTCTTGTCATTTATGACTACACACAACGGGGTGATTGAAGAAATGGAGGATCTAGGGTTTATCGATGATCTGTTCAGTATCTTGAGGAATCCGAGTTTCTCAGTGACTGACGATGACGCTGTAGCGATCGTCCTTGGCATGTACGGCCTGAACACGGGTGACAAAAACAGAGATAGGACTAGACTGAAAGCTATCGATGAAGAGGAGAATAAATACGAGACATTTTCGAAGCTTGCGAAGCAAGGATCACGTCGTGCAGTTAAAATGGCAGAAGCGATTTTACAGTGTCTTCAAGAGATCCGTGACTGGTGAAGAGCCACAAAAAGGGTACATAAAAAAATAGTTGTTTTTTTGCAAACTTACTCTTGATACATTGATGCATATATACCGATAAAAAATCTGATCGTAAATAGTCGTAGAAAGTTTAGAACGATATAAGGAAAAGTTGTATAGGTTTCTGAGAACGAAAAATGCCTAAAGGGGGCCTGAGTGTTGCTACTCTTCTTAATACAAAAGCAACGATTATAAGATTGACTTTTGCTGTTTCTCTGATTCATATTCCGGCTAGTGACACGGCCGTAAAAATATTGAAGGATTACAAGTAAATTTTTCTGTTTTGAAGTAAATGGTATAATGGTAGTTAAAAACATCGGGCTGCTCTCCAGGAGACTACGCAAGTCCAAGTCATGTTGTTCCCTCTTAGTCTCTTGTCCTCATCCAAAATGCTATGCTGTGCGTTATTTTTGTTATGTTTTAAGATATGAAAACTCATATATATAATTTAAGGGTATTTGTACCCGTATCCCCGTTTCCGTACACGTATCCTCGTTTCCGTACACGTTTTTTGGTTCCCGTACTACTTAGATTATAACTTAACCTGAATCTGAATATGTATCCTTTCGCCGTTTCGCGCTTGGTTTTTTTTCCAGTGGTGTTATCGTATTCATGTTCTGTGCAACTGAAGAGTCTGACGTTGACTTCAAAAACCCTGTGAACCCAATTGATGACAACTCCATCAAAATAAAATTGACCTTGAAGTTTGATAACGCTGAGGTAAAAAAGAAAAAGAAAAACTCACAATGACACCACTACAAGCGATTATGTCTTCTTTTAGCATTAAAAGATTACACATCACATAGTAGCAAAGTCTATCTACAATTTTCTTTGCTTTGGCATTGAAGCTGGCAATTTAATAAGCTTAATTTCTGTCTTTTTACCATTTATGTAAAGATTCGAACCTTGAATTGATCTCAGCCAAACTCTGTTTAAGTATCAGGAGGTTTAGCTATTGGCATTGAAACTGGCAAAATTATTATTATTTATTTTAAAGTTTGTTTTTAATTGGATTCTACCATTGAAGTAGAAAAAACAAAATTATCTTTATAAAGATTCTTAATATAAATTTGATGATTAAATATTAAGTAAAAATCCACATGGGTTTGTGCATTAAAAATGCTCTAAAAGTCTAAAAAATTTGTTATATCTTTAAATAGGAAGGCAGGATTCAAAAAAACCAAGATGTGATTGATTATGCAAGACCCAAACAACCGGATAGTAAAAATCAGTAATGAAACATATCAGCAGAGGCCATCATTGGCTGTGAAGAGTATGACATTTGCCAAGGGTTAATCAGAAAATCAGGAATCTCAGGAGTCTCTCCAACGACTCCTTCCACCATTTCGATGATAGAGTTCAGTGAACGCAGCCTCTCGGTTAGCTCAACGAGCTGAGCCCTTAGAACGCTTTTCTCACATTCGATGTCCGTGTAACCCTTGGAAACCACAGCAACCTGGTTTGCAATGTTAGAGTTTTCTTGCACTAGAATAATGCCTTCTCTGTATACGTCAACCGGTTCTTGAGTTGATACTTGGCTAGATCTATACCCTCCTAATGCTAAAGTACCTCTTATTCTTCCTGAAAATGGAAAGTCACTAATATTCCCTTGTAGCATTTTCTTGACTTCCTTGACAATTATCCTAACGAATTTACTTTCATTACTGGGAAGATCCAAACGAACAAAATAAATTTGGTCAGAAACTATATGAATTAATATCAGAGAATATATACTATAGCTTTTGGGGTTGTAAATTAAGGATTTAAGGTTGAAAAGACTACTTTACCCTTTCTTGTGCAAGGTCAGGCCAATTTTGCAAGACATAGATGCTAAAGCTTCTTTCCATCTCTCGGTTCTTGGTTTGTCACACCGATATTCCCACTCTCGATCTCTGAACTTATCACCGAATGCTCCCCTGAGCTGTTTCACGGTGATTGGTTCCAGTTTGAAAAAGATGGGAATGACCTGGAAAGAAGACATCAGTAATCTAATGTAAAACAATCTCATGGTGCCTCGATACTATACTTAGGGAAAACGCACCTTGAGCAGTCCTTGATCTGTGCGTTTCTTGATCTTCACTAGCTCGTCTAAACACCACATCGATTCCGTGTACCTCTTCGAGAATATGACTAATGCGATGGTCGACTCCTCGATCCTCGCGAAGAGATTGGTGAGATCTTGGCCGATCCTCTCGAGCTTGTCTATGAAAACGTTGATCCCATGTCTTTGGAGAGCTTCCACGAGATGGCTAACGAAACCGCAACGCAGCTCCTCTCCCCGGAAATTGACGAACACTTGGTGCTTCCTTGGCCGAATCTGGCGGCTGCGGACGTCCATTGAAGAAACTCTAAATTAAAACTTTTGTTTTACTTTATGAAGAAATGGTTTCCTTATTTTCTTCGTGGAGTCAGAGAGATAGAAGTGTGACTCAGAATACCATTATGTCACTGGTTGTTTTACCTTTTCATTCTATTTGTTTATTATGAAAGAAAAAGTAAAAAGCAGCTGAAATATGACAAGTGGGCACAAAAAAATAAGAACTATATACACATTATAAACAAATAACATAGCACTCAAAAGAAAGGAAAAAAAAAACTCATACTAGAAAACACTTGGAACTTATACTTAACTGTGCGACGTTCTGAATAACTATATTCTCTTTTTTTTTTTTTTTTCAATTTCGTTGTATAGTACAAACAGAGACGAATCTTTCACTTTAAATTCTCGTTAAAAAAAATATTCATGAATCGTATTTTTTTTTTAATTATTATTCTAGAAATGTTATCATTTCTTGTCTTGTAATGTTATCTTGCTAGTTTAATAACTAGGTTTTCTGATTATCAAGGGGGCTTAGGTTTAAAATGATGATATATGGATTTACTGCTAAGTTCTGGTTCAACCGATGAAGACATGATCAGAAGGTTTAATAATCTCTCAAGGCCTATGTTGAATATTCTTGAGTTGTTTAAATTTTCAAGCTTCCTAAATATGTCTGGAAAATGGATTGTACTTTGAAAAGATACTGTTTTGAGGGTTTTCGCTAAATAGTTAGTCCTTGAAACTCAGAAACTAGGTGAAAAATGGTTCTTATTTGCTAAGACAGGACGAGTAGAGGAAAATAGTATTGCTGGTTAACTTTTTTTTTTTTATTCGTATTGTGAATCTTTCAGTTTCTCTTGCTGAATTTCGTTTTCGTAGAGGACAAGCTACAATTACTTGCTAAACAGGAAACTACTCGCAGCTAACGTAAGATGGAAAATCAAACAAATAATTAAAGATTTAACAAATAATTTAGCCTCCGTCTCAAAGGAAGAAGTAAAATTTCCGGATTTTGCTCCATCTCTAAAATAGTCAGATGCAATTAGGCAGGCAGTCCTTGGTATACGGTATACCATACAACTCATCAAAATCTTGCTCTTGTATACGGTCACCAAAAAAAAAAAATGAATCAAAGTAATCCACATTTCTTTTTCTTGTCCTTATTGTTATATTGGTAGACAACAAGAAGTAAAGTATTGTAAAAATGAAAAGCATGTAGTGTTTTTGACTTCTTCATTGGTCTCATCATTCTTTAGAGTTTCCTCGTCAATAACTTCACTTCCTTCTGAGCTCCCCGGTGACATTGATCCACCACTGATATTGTCACATTTATCTGGAGTAGCGTTAAAGCTAACGACCAAAGGAACTTCACCGTTACTTGTTGACGGAGCTGCAGCAGATTTAGCTTCCAAACGCTCTACTATCTCTGTTGTCTCACTGCCCATCTCTAGAGCCACCGAGGAAACAGTGGCTGCTCCATTTCTGATCTGGAAACGACTTTCTTCACTATTGATGTTTCCTTCAGTTTTGATCGTTGAACCAGATATTATCTCGTCATGGTCCGAGTGTTTTTCAATATACAATCTAGGAACAGGTTTAGTGGGTGCATAGATCAGAGTAAAGCCGCACTTGAGTACCTCACAGTTTGTGATCTGTTTTGTCCCGTCAGTCACTTCGAATGTAAAAGAAGCCTCCGTAGCAACACATTCCGCTTCTGTGTCCCATTTCTTGAAGTGCAACAAACTGGTGTATCCGATAAAGACATGACCAAAAGATTTAATGATGTCTCGAGGTCTATGGCTACCATGTTCAGTCCACCCACCAAGAATGCAACTAAACTGCGCCAAAGGCACATTTACTTCTTTGAAGTCACCGGTGCATCTAACTAAGAGGCGGTTGTTTTGAGCTTGGTAGTCCTTAAATGAGACAACAGCACAAAGAGCTATACCGGTGAGCCCAGCTTCATTCCAATGCCGATGCAGCTTTTGCTTTAGCTCTGACCCAACCGTTCGGTGATCGAACCATACAGGTACTTGCCAACCAGGATAGCAGACTCCGATTAACACATCGAGTTTTGAACCCTGCCAGTATGCAAGAAATATGTTACCTAAGGTTGCAAAGATAACGGTGTACTGCTGTCACATAATAATAACAAGGAGTTTAAGAGTCAATGGTAATACCTTTTCTTGGTGAGCTACTGCATCTGACATTAGTTGAATCTTCCTCCGAATATAAGATATGATGCCATGCTTGGCAACTTGATCAAGTGTGGTACAATTAGTGAAAGTAAACGTGGCGTGTGAATGCTCAGTTTCTGCCAAGATAAGAGCCAGCGGGCTCGCAATATCCGCAAGTGCAATGCAGCCGTGCGCATCTAACCAATGAAGATTTGGTGGAAGCATTGGAAGGGATCTGAGCTGCTCGCAATACTTGAGGTCAAGCCATTTGAGATTGTAGAGATAACTGATGTTGTTTGGCAAGCTTTTGAAATTGTTTCTGCTTAAACATAAACGTTGAACTGATGATAATGTGTAGATCTCATGTGGCCAGTCACGCAAATTGCAGTCTGAGCAAGAAGAAGTTTCGCCTTGAATAACACTGAAGCGCTTCAAGAGGCGAGGCATCTCTTGTATGGCCGTCCCGTCGATTAGCAAAGTCTTCAAATGCTTCATGTTCTCTTTAACCTCTGGAAATAACGCAAAGCTTTTACAACCTGAAAGAACCAATTTTTGAAGAGCCTTTAGGTTTCCTATAGATTCTGGGAGAGTCGTCAATCGTTTGCAGTCTTTCAATGTTAACAAGACTAGCTTTTGGAGATTCCCAATTGTTGAAGGGAGCCTCTTTATCGCTGTGCCATCTAAGTACAACTCTTCAAGATTCTGTGGAGTTAAATTGAATTCCTCAAGATTTAAGCAGCCGCTGAGGATGAGTGTTTTCAGAGAGATCAACTTCATATGTGGAAGAGAGTTGAGGCTTGTGCATCCTCTGAGGTTCAAGAATATGAGACTTTTCATGTTTTGTAGCTCTTCATGAACTGTCTTCAGTTCCGTGCAACCTTCAAGGTTAATACTTTGAAGCTTTCGAGCTTGAGATAAACCCGACAACGTGTGCAGTTTACTTGAATTATTCAAATCTAGCCACTTTAATTTTGATGCGTCCTGTGGTCGATACAAAGAACAAAAAATAAGAAGAAACAATTGTTAATGCAATTATTTAATCAGTTATTACAATTTATAAATATGTGACATATATATTACCTTCTCTCCGTCCCAAACTTGCTCAATCCGGCTATAAGGCAGCTTGAGGTCTATAAGATTCTTCGGGTTAAAATCCGGTGGAAGCTTCTTCAGTGAACATTTCAGCCAGTGGAGATACCGGATCTCAGGCAATGTGAACTCAAGTCCGTCGGGGAATTTCACGTTGCATTTAGCTTCACTGTCTTTAGGACAGCTTGAGTCGAAGAATTTTAAGTATCTGAGATTATTCATTTTTTCGAATGTATCACTGCCGAAACTCATTGTTCTCGGTACCTCGGACATGTCAAGGAAAATTCCCCTGACCTTGGTCGCTTCCTGCAATGTCACGTAACAAGTTAAGATGTAAGATTGATAAGGAAGTAACTACTGATGTGTAAAACAAAAGCTAATCTCACTCACCTCTTGGTTTCGGAGAATAGCAATGATCTCGCCATGGTTGAATAACCTAATCCCACCGGTTGAATTCTCAGAGGATGTTTGTGATTCTAGTCCCATTGCGAATGTGTACATCATATCATTTACCTCTAGGCGACCGCCACAAATGTTTATCAAGAACTTATCAGCAAGATGTCTTATTTCACTCACATTCTCATGAACCGAAGAATCCAATAAACTTCTCACATGATACACATCTTCAAACCTGAAGAAACATGCCACATCGAGGAACAAATCCTTATGGTGTTTGCTAAGATCGTCATAAGGAATTCTCAATACATTTTGAATTGTGTTGCTGATTGGACGTCTTGCAAGTGCCTGAAGCTTCGATTCCCAGTATGCCTTGTCTTTCCTAATAAGCTCACCACCAAGTACTTTGAGAGCTAATGGATGTCCCCTACAGTAATCCACAAACTCTTTCGCAAGTTTCTTGAAACTTGGGTCACAAGAACCGGTGAAGGCGTATTTTTCAAAGTATTTGAACCCATCGTCATCACTCAGCCCCGGGACTAGATAGGTTTCGTCTACCACTTCCTTGACCACGGACATGTTGCTCGTTGTGATGACAACTCTGCTTCCTTCTCTTAACCATTTGCGTCCACCAAGAATCATATCGATCTCAATCTTCTCACTCACATCGTCAAGAACAATAAATACTTTGCTTTTGCTTAGCTCAGCTTTTAAAGATTCAAGGGGAAGCTCAATATCTGTGTTTTCCTTTCCATCGTATTTGCTCCTCATTAAACCATATAAGAGGTCCTCATGCAACTTGTCCAATCCAGGAGACTTTGACTTCTTGCGGATATCATCTAAAAACATTATATGCACGAACTCGGATCCCCAGTCTTCCAGTAATTTCTTCGCAAGAGTGGTTTTACCTATTCCAGGCATCCCAACAACTCCAACAACTCGAGTGACATCTTCTGATTCAAAATCTAACTTCTCTTCCAGTTTCTGTAGGCGTGTTTTGATTCCAATGAAGGGAGACGTTTCTGAGGAAGAAGAAGTTTCAGGCTCCACTCCCTTACACGATTCAACAATATTTTCTCCTGCACTTTTTGTTCTTTTTTCCGTCCGAATTTCCTCTAGCCTTATCTTTACGTCCTTCACGATTTTATCAATAACCTGGACCTCGTCGCTATCAAATAAAAAAAACAAGTCAAAACAAGAGTTTCACTAAAATATGCAGACGAAAGTGGAGCTTGAGAGACCAAAAGGTTTCTGAGATGTATAGCAACAAATAAAATATATATGATATGTTAGTATATTCCACATTGAACGTACAGATAAATCAACACTGGTATTAAACCACCTCCAATAGAGACTTTTAAAAAGGAGTTCTCCTTATTAATTTAATCTAAAAAATAGAAAAACAAATGAGAGAATTTTCTGCAGAGAGGTTTAGAGTAGAGAAGTTATAAGAATATCACTATTGGTGAAGTTGTGGTAAAAGTTCTCAAAAAAAAGAAAAATATTAATATTTTTAGAATATAGTTATATTTTAATTAGTTAAAGTAATTGATTCAGTAAGAAAATGACATGTGGCAAACTGAGGTTCTGGGAATATTTCATTTGAGAACTTTTCAGATACTTTCATACTCTCTTTTCTATATTTTTTTATTTTCTCTTTTTTTAAATACCCAGAACTCCTAACAGAACCTCACCAATGGCCATGCTCTAACTGAAAAAACTTCTCTAAAAATATCTAAATAATTTATAATTAATATCTTCATTATTATTTAGTTATATAAATGAAAAGAAAAAACTAAAAAAACCAATTATATTTAGCAAAATAGTTTTAAATACAGTCTCTAAATCTCTGTAATTTAGACATTGATTTAGTTTTTCTTTTCATTTATATAACTGAATAATATTGAAGATATTAATATTAAATTATCTAGATATTTTTAGAGAAGTTATTTATGTTGGTACTGTTTTTACAGCAGCATTAAAAAGGGTAAAAAGTTCTAAATAACGTTCTAAACAAATTTTTAATAATAAAAATAATAAAAAGAGAAAATTTTCTAAAATAAGAGATTTTAAAATCTCACGTTTAAAACTTATGATATTTGTTTTATATTGGTTCAATTTTTAATTTAATTAAATCATATAAAAATATTAAATTAATAATATAAAAGTGATAAGAACCCTATTTTAAAACCACCTCCAACCGTGGTTTTTAAGACAAATATGCAAAGAAAAAAAAAAACAATAGGAGAAATACAAGAGAGAGGTTCTAATGATAAAGTTTTTAAAGACAGTGTATTTCCACATGTAAAAATACAATTGGTTTAACTGATTATAAAAAAAAAAATTTTAATTATTTAACTAAAATATATTAAAATAATAATATTTTACTTTCTTAGAACTCATCTTCACCTCTCACCGTTGAAGCTGCTCGAAGCTGCTCTAAAGGTTTGGAAGATAATCGTACTCTTAGAGATCAAAAGAAACAGGGAAATAAATAAAGCAGATAACATAAACTTATGTATAGGTTGATAGGTGCGCCACACACATGGGTCGACATTGTCGATATCGAAGAGTGAATCACTCTATTGAAATTAAAGACTTATTACAATATTATGAAGTGGTGAGTGGAATTTTGTTGATATATCATGATATCAAGATTGGAAAGCTATTTCTTTTATATATATAATATACGAAGATAATATTAAAGTTTTTAATTGTTACAATCAAATTACTTAACTTATATGAAAACCACAGAAAAATCATCAGTATTTTTTTGTACACTTAAACCTTCATATATTGAACGAGCACGAATTAAATAGTTTTTAAACCAGAAAAGCATCAATGTTCCTATAGTTTGATACTTTGAGCAGCTGGAGTCCACCAACCTACTCATACAAGAAAGTCTATTGTAGTTTTTCGTCTTATAATCTAAAAAATTTAATACCAATTCAATACTACATTAGAATCAGTGGCGTCCCAGAAATCAAATTAACCAGAGTCAAAATATTGATCAACAAACCAAAAAAGCTATTATAGGAGTCATGTGACAAATTCGAACCATGGTTTTGGGGGCTCAATAGACAAGTTTGACCAAAAATGCAACTAATTCACTACAGTTTTTATATATATTTAGCATTTTATTAAGATTTCAAGGGTGTCAAGTGATATCCCACCTCTGTTAGTAGACCATATACATTGATTTTTTACAATTCAACATCTTCTACTTCAATTTTTAACAGTCCACATCATATTTTCTCTTCCTTTAATCATTCAACGCTCAACTCAATTTTAACTTCTGCAATAGATTTATTTAAAAAAATTCAACACCTTATCCCACCATTTTTACTTTCTATTCTTATTTTTTTATAGACAATTTTAGTAAAATTTTCGTTTTTTGTGTCCAAATAAGTTAAACAAAATCTCTATTTATAGAAATTGAAACATGAGAAATTTTGATATAAAAATTATTTTTTTAAAAGTCGTTTACTATATAATAATTGATGTTAAAAAGATAAGATGAGAAAAAAATCGTGAAAATCTTGGTCCTGTAAAATTTTGACACATGATATCTATGAGTCCAAAAATATGAAATTCAACTACTTGAAATAATTCAATTGAATTTAATACACATATAGGTTTTCTTTCCTTTTCAACAGCTCCAATATGAGTATTCAACAGTTTAATTATTGATTTAACAGCCTCAATATACATAGTCGTAGGTCAGCCTATGATTAGAATCTGATCTCATCTTCAACTTCACTCCATTTTTTTACTTTAAAATAAAATAATATAAATAAAGTATTTCTATTCATTATTTCATTTGTAATGATCTTTTTAATCAGATATTCATTTAAATATTTAGATTTTGTATTTTATATATACGTAATATCATAAAATAGTAAATTTTACTATATCTAGTTGAGTAAAATATATTAAAACCTAATACATTAATCAATATGCGTTTATTAATTATTGGATCCTAGCATTCCCTCGTTTAACTAATTATAATTTCTTTGGATGTTTAAGGTATTTTTTTTGGGTTCTCCATTGCAATCTTAAAGTTTAGATTCTCTGCTATATTTTTTTTTGTTTTTTGTCAACAGATTCTCTGCTATTTATATCTGTACTTTTTGGGATAATTTACTATAAATTAATTGGTTTGAATTCACCAATTAAGATTTAATTTATTTTTATTTATAATAATATTATTCTGTTAGTTTTTACAATACTATGTTTGGATTTTCTCATTCCAGTTTAGGGTTTAAATTTCCTGACTATATATTCTTTTTGGATAGTCTATGGTACATTATCCAGTTCCGATTACTAATCTTTAACTAAAGGTTAACAATCTATTGAATTTTTAATTTAATATTAAAGATTAAATTCTTAGGGCTTAGATATTGTGTTAAAGGTTTATATATATGTACTCTTTTGGGATAATTTACTATAAATTAATTGGTTTGAGTTCACTAATTAAGATTTAATATATTTTTATTTATAATAATATTATTCTGTTAGTTTTTACAATACTATGTTTGGATTTTCTCATTCCAGTTTAGGGTTAAGAATTTCCTGACTATATATTCTTTTTGGATAGTCTATGGTACATTATTCAGTTCCGATTACTAATCTTTAACTAAAGGTTAACAATTTATTAAAAAAATTTAATTTAATATTAAAGATTAAATTCTTAGGGATTAGATATTATGTTAAGGGTTTATGAGTTTTCACACTGTTTGATACAACTATTTAGAATTCGAAATTTATTTTCAGGGTTATAATTTAGGTTTTTTGAGTTTAAGGTCTTAGGTTTATGACATATAGTTTAGGGTTTAGTATTTTTGAGAAACTTGTAAAAGAGATATAAGTTGATAAATCTTACTAAGTTTCCGAAAGTGTTAACAAGTTCACCTTGTATGTAACTCCGAATCTGATGAATAATAGTAAAAGATAATAATATAGGTTACATGTGAACTACATTTATGTTAACTGCGTATAGCGGTCAACAAAAAATTGAAAATGTCATGAAGGGCTAATAAAGCCTCTTTTTTTTCTTTTGCATATTATGTTACGTTACCAAATGGGCTGCTACTCTTGCAAGCCGATCTTGTAATACTTTTTATGCATATTCGAACTATAAAGAAATGGGAATTATTATAAATAGTATTTATTTGACAATTTTATTTAATTTAATTTAGATTTAGTCTATAAACAACTTTAGAAAAATATCAAACATCATTTGACAAAAAATAAAACATACGTATAATCCAAAAAAGGTTGATCTAATACTGTGCATGAGAATGGTCAACCGTCCTCATAAACTAAATAGTGTACACGACAACCATCCACATCATACTAAATATTGTAATCTACGATAACCATCCATCGTACATTAAAATTATCAACGCTAAACATGGTATACGGTGGACGACTTCTGGATATTAGTGTTGATTTACACGGGAGATGATTTTCATGGGCAGCTTTCAGTTAATTAAATGATTGTCTATTGACGATATTTTTAAACCATAATGTTCTTATCAAATAAAATTATTACTTCGTATATCATATATATCTTATGTTTTATTAACAAAAAAATAAAAACTGTATAAAAAAACACTGAGTATTGTATTTACCTCGCTTCATTCACTACCTCGCCTTTCTTCTCGGTAACAAACTTCAGAGCTCTTCTCCATACTTTACGTTTGGTATGATCTTTCTTCACCAATCGCTCAAAATTCTCACCAAACGTTTCTTTCCGTCTCTTCACCGTGTCAACACTGACCTTGTAGAACACTGGAAATACCTCCAATGTATTTTTATTCACACATTCTTTGATCTTTGCCAGCTCATCCAAGCACCACTTCGATCCCGAGTACAAGCTTGAGATGACGGCAATTGCAATACATGACTCCTCGATCCTCGTGAAAAATATTGTCAAATCTTTCCCCATCCTCTCGTGATTGTCTGTGCAAACATTGACCCCTTCACTTGTTAAGGCCTTCGTCAGATGACTTACGAAGTTGCCTCGGACCTCCTTTCCGCGAAAATTTATGAATACTTTGTGTTCCGGCAGCTTGTTGATTACATTGGAGGAAGTTGGCTTCGACATCAGAGTTTCTTTTTTTGTTGGAGAATTTGTTTCAGTTAGAGAGCGTTTTTGGAAAATGTGTAAGAGTGAAAAGTTTTTATTTTCTGTCTTAAACAGTGGAAACGAAGTATATAACCGCAATTAATGGTTGCAGAGTTAGTAACTACGAATGCGTTTTTATCAATACGGAGATTATTATTTTCTACAATGAAAAGAAATGTGAATACAGGCAAGATTCTAGATCTGTATCGGTTATTTATATTATAAATGAATTATTAATATCTTAATTTTCTATTTCAGTTATATTATTTTTAGCATTATCTATTTCAATTATATATAAGTAGCATAACCATGGTTAGTGCAGGAGATATATGTATATGACTCTTTGTTTGTTTGTTTGACTTTCTAGCTTTTCTGGATAAGTTCTCTCCCGATATTTTTTTCTCCACGATCCAAAGACTTTCGATTATGAACGTTTTTTTTTGTTGTTGTTGCTGAATATCTGCTCACGCGGTTTAACGACTCCAAAAAAAAATAATACTGTACTATTGGTTGAAATAACGAAATTGTTTTACTAGAAGCCCATCTACCCATTTCTGACAGATTTCTAACGGATTTGAGCGTCAGTTCTAACATATTTTCTTGTAGTGATGCAATCTAGATTTTAGTATCACATTTATAATCAATGGGAGGAAGTAATAAATTTTAAATTATGCCAACAAATGGTTCAAAAGTTAGGACAACTTTTGTATATTATAAACAATTTAGCGAGTTAAAAAATGCAACAAAATTGGAGAAATGTTACTATGGCATACACTTCTTTGGTTTTAACAATCGATTCCGAGACAAGGTTTAATTTTATGGCTAGCGTTTCAAAACCATTTGACAACAGAAATAGAATGAGACAATGGGATGAAGACCAATCTTGTTTGCTATGTGGGGAGTCAAATGAGACTCTAGACCACCTATTTTTTGTTTATCTATTTTCATTTACAGTGTGAACGATGTTAAGCACAGGAATTTGAGGAACGATGGTCAACCCAAACTGGCTCATCACTGTGAACTTTCTCATGCCAAATAACCATCTCTTGAAGGTGGACTCAATGCTAGCGAAATTGGTGTTTCAAGTCATAGTGTACTGGATATAGAGAGAATGAAATGTACGGCGCTATCAACCCCAAACTAAGCTCAATAGCTTGCAAATAGGATCCACAAGGAGATTCGCAGTTGATTTTAATCACTCCGGCACGAGGCAGATGAAGAATAAGAGGTCGATAGTATCAAGCGTTGGATGAAATACAAAAGCTTCGATAACATCATCAATTGCTTTGTGTACTTGCCTTTCGGTCCTGTTTTTAGACCATTGGATAAAAAGTTCAAATTTTCCCAAGCTTTTGATCAATGGGGAGCAAAAAGAAACAATTTCTTCTTTTTTGGTTGGTACATAAATTTAACATTTTTAAAAAAAAATTGCAATACAATTGGGAATTAAGAAGTAATCAATCGATGACCTTCTCAACCTTGAATAATCAGTTTTTAGCAAAAGATTACGTGTTACTTTTTTTTTAACTCTTACCTAATTTTTTTTTATCAATCTGATAATGATCTTTTCAACCACTTATGTGACCACCTTTTTTAGGATTTGTTTAAAGCATGCAAAATCTAGAAACCCCACAACAGGACTTCCACCATCAAAATGCAATCTTATGAAAATTATGTCGGATTTTATGTTAACTGCTATCTTATCTGGATACTAACGAAATATAATTTTCTCATCAGAGGACTGATATCGAAAAATTAATAAAGACTTTCAGAATTTTCTTGCTAGTCTCGAATGGCTAAATTCAGCTTTAGTTTGGTACGTATACCATATCTGTACCTTGCCTTTTTCATCTCCATGCATTTCAATTTACATTGTCATAAGTACATATATATAAGTACAAAAACGTAGGAAAAAACGTTTACGTAACCTTTCTGCCATAAACGTTAACATGTTGACTCGAATATATATTATAATCTAGGACATCATCTTTATTTTGTTATTTGGAAAGTCTGATGGATTAAGGCGTTGTTTCTATGGCTGTCTGTTATCCTCGAATGTGATTCTTAAACGTCTATAATATATATGTGTTAACCTAGATTATTTTCTTAATAATTAAGGGCTGGTTTGAGTTTTTATCATCTAACTAATTTTTCAGGATGAATATATCAATCGAATAACACACTTATCAAAGTTTTTAAACGAATTTAAAACACACAGCACTATTTTCAAATAACCAAATAGAAGTCAATTTTTTTAGTGAGAGTCGAACGCTGGGAAAAAAAAAACAAATTTACTTACACCATGCATATCCCTGAACATGGACTTTAACCCATTAGGCCACAATACTAACTTGGATATTCATCAATCATTTAATTATAACTTTTAATTAGAAGTTTGTTAGATAATCGTGTGAGACAACCAGACAAATTAGTGCATGGTGATTTCATATTTTGGCTGTCTATAAAGTTTTAGAAACGACAACCATTGACTATAGAGAAATAAGAGAGACTAACTGACAACACTATCAGACAATTAAATACAAAACCCTAGACAGGCAAATTATCATATATATAACTACGCGTTGTCATATTGTTGATTATACAATGACTAGATCGATCGACTACCAAAAACATAATATACAATGACCAGATCGATTACCGAAATGTTAAAAAAATTGACCAGATCGATTACCAAAAAGTTAAAAAAAATTGACCAGATCGACCGTGACTTACTGACTTTAACGAGGCACGTGGTTGTCTACCCCATTCGCGGGACAGGTATGAAACTATATTAATATCATGTTTACTTTCTTTTGTTTTTACTTAGATATATGTGTCCAAGTTCAACTAATCTTTCAAAAAAAATTATTAATCACTTACCCTAAGTTTCTTAATAAAACCTCAAGATATGGCTCTATTTTTTGGTATCTATAAAATAATTAAATAAATTTATGTTTGAGAATCGAATGTTTGCATAAATCAATATTAACAATTTTTTTCGGTGAAAATCACTAAACCATCACTACTAAATATTTTTTTCAGAAAGTATTATTAATATAGGTGAGACTTAATTTTGGTATATAACATTATAGTTTAGATTTTAATATATAAAGTAGGATAGTACTTAAATATTATTTAAAAATTAAACATTAAATTTTAAATTTATAATATCTATAAATTTTTATAATTTAACATATGGTTAAAAATATAATT
>OVBI01001381.1:0-35523 GCA_900406495.1 Sisymbrium altissimum | reverse complement strand
TATATATATATATATATCTCTTTTTCTGAAAATAGTTCCGGAAACACTTAAGTTTTTCCAAAAAACCTAAGGAATCAAAGAAGGAGAGCATGGGAGCCAAAACTGGGGGAGCTGGATGGTCAGCATGCTGCCTACCGTCCAGCTCGGTAGGAAATGCTGGCCAAAGTCAGCATTTCAGCCCATGAACACCCATCCCTTGCCGACAGCTCGATATTCATGGTTCACGATTTGGTTTCGCGCGAAAAACTTCCGAAAACTTATCCTTAACAGTTTCTCGGAAATCTTTTTACGAAAACTTTCGAAAAACTTGGCATGAACAGTTTCTCGAAAAAAATTTACCAAAAAATTCGGACATGAACAGTGTTTCGGAAAACATTTCCGCGAAAAAACTTAACTTAAACAGTTTTTCGGAAAAAACTTCTATGAGAAACTTAACTTAAACAGTTTTTCGGAAGAATCTCTTGGAAAAACTTAACTCGAACAGTTTTTCGCAAAGTCAATTCCAAATCCTTATACGCGTTGCACTCTTTTCCTTTACTACGTATTTTCCCAAAGCGTTTCTCTTAGTAAAAGGTTTTTAATGAGGCAACATCCCAAGCGTATCCACAACACCGATCCTCACTTCACATACAAGACACTTAAGCTCCGACAGTCCTTAAAACGCACAGACAACATCTAGCTTTCCTTCAGCAGACAGCTTGGTCTCCTCTTCCATCTTCTTGCGAACAGCTTAAGACACACTTCAATCCAATCTGATCAGCTCAGTAGAAAAACTCACTCTGTCGCCAAGAGATCATATGAACTTTCAAAAGTCGCGGAATCGAAGTTCCCGAAATAAGGGGATCAGAAAATTTTAGCTCCTTAATCTCGTACTATACTTCTTAATCGCTGCGTCAAGATCATGCTCGATATTAACGTGCTGGGGGGGCTAAATGTTGGTGTCAAAACCCACATTTCTGGAATTAACAATTAAAATATTTGAATATCGAAATAGATTTTCCATATTTAGATATAAGTTCGGAGAAAGTTCATTTCAAACCACTTTGTCCATAACTCTGCGAAGAAAGTAAGCAATACTGTCTTACGAGAGTTTTCCCGAGAAATCGATGAACTCGCAATTCATCAAAAAAAAGATGATCGGCTGGACAAAACAAGACAGCCAGCTCGGTATCAAGACCTGCCAGTGATACTGAGCTGACTGACATCTCTTCATCACGATCGGCTGATCATTTCATCCTTTGAACGATTCCTCCGATAAACCGACGAAAGTTACGATTTTTTCGAGTAAAAGGCAATCAACCAAGCCTGCAGGACAGCCAGCTCGGTATTTTGGCAGTCAATACTACCGTTCTGGTCGACATGCATGTGCTGGATGCATGTTTTGCCAAGCATTTACCACAGAACGTCAATCCGGACAGCACAGAGTAGTCAGCTCGGNAATCCTTCCCTTCCTAGAAACCGAGCTGGATGGCACTTTCCGAGAGTTCCAAGCTGAAAAGGATATGTGTTCAATGATCGAGGTGTATCTTCCAAAACATAAGGCTTTTGAACATGAAACAACTTGGAAAATATTCTTAACTCAATCATGAAGCTCCTTGAAGAAGAATCAGATCAAACGGATTTCATACGAGGAAGTTATGGCATCCGCAAGTTGGGTGTTGGTGTCCAGTTCGGTTTGGAAAGCATGGGGCAGCCAGCTCGGGTTTTCCTTCCATATTTCTACCGAGCTGGACGACATATGCCAGTCAGCTCGGTAAAATCCACCCTCCTGGCTACCGAGATCACTGTCATCCTTCAGCACATCGAGCTGGACGCATCCCACGACTTATCGGAAGATCTCCTCTCATCATGTATACCGAGCTGGCCGACATCATGGACCTGGAAGCAGCCAGTTCAGTGTTTTCTGCTCCCAGGCTACCGAGCTGGACGGTCAGCATGCTGCCTGCTGTCCAGCTCGGTAGGAAATGCTGACCGAGCTGGCTGACACTTTTCGTTTCGTCTCGTTTCGCTTCTTTCTTCGTCTTCATAGCCTTTTCGTAAAATATACATATGTTTTCGTAAGTTTCTCTAAACATCGCGATGTTTCGTCTATCAAAAGAACCGGAGAAAACCACTAGACGAGGAATAGAATTGGGCCGAGCTGGAAGGATGGACCGACAAAAGCTGAAACCGACTTATGGAAGTTTCTAGAAGTTTCCTCAAAAATTTATGGAAAAGCGGTCGGAAAAAGGAAAAGACCTTTTGTCCCACATCGAAACTTAGGTTGGTTAGGGCTTAGGATGTCTTAGTATAAATAAGGATCGATCTCTACCTCTTAAAAAAGATTCTAAGACGTTCACACATTCAATACATTATAGCAATAAAAGTGCGTTCTCTTTTTTACCAAATTTTCTTTTTCGATCTTTCTCTCTATTTTCTGCTTTCTCACGCAAGATTCTCGGATCCTCACATTAACTTTACGAAAATACATTGAGATGAATTCCGGTTCCCGCAGCTGTGTTGCTTATGGGAGTAAAGAAATGATCACACTGTGTTTTTCTTAGAAAGTGATCCTTACCATTGGTGGCAGCTTTTATTCCTGAGGAAGCCAACGAATATGCATAGGTGGGACTCGTTCACGAAAAAGTTTAATAGGAAGTATTCTTCGACGGATTGACCTTCTAAGTTGGAGACTACTGTACTTGAACTCCGATAGGCATCAAGGTTAGTGTGGGATTATGATCATGAGTTTAACAGATTCAAGAGGTATGCTGGATGGGATATTGATGATGAAAGGAGACAAATTGAAAGGTTCATGCACGTGATGAAATTCAAACTCATGCCTGTTATAGAAAAACAAAATTACCTTACCATCGCATAGCTGGTGGAGTACCAGCAGTGCTGGAGTGTGAGCTGGAGGAAGAAGCTAATCAGGACAGTTCACGTAAGAATATGGGGCACCAAGCTCGAGATTAACTAAAGAGTAGTGGCATAAACTGTTTCTGATGTTTTCGCATGGGGCATCTCTCTAGTTAGTGTATGATACTAGGGAACAGGCAGTAAGGTCGTGTTTGTGGTGATCTGCCTGAAGGAGAGTTGCCACCACCATCTAAGAGGCAGAACATGGCACCCAAGGTGCACATACTTAGGCTGGATGATGGAGCCCATCCAATTGCTGGTAAGTCTTGTTGGTTATCCTGTTTATGTTATTTCTTTAATGTGTGTACTTAGCATATAAAATGTATGATTGGCCGTATATGAATTATTAGTGTTAAGGATAGTAAACCCGACACTTCTTTTATTCAGGAGGTCATATTTTTCTGTGCATCCTGAAGTGATAGAGCAGTGGAGATCTAAGAAGAGACTCGAAGAAGGCGTTATAATGGTCGAAGCTGCTGGTGAGATGCTTAGATTACGGGCCATCTATCAAGATGTATCCATTTTGATGGGGGGCAGGGGAGGGGGCATGCTAGGTGATTTGATCGTGTTACCAGTAAAAAGCTACGTAGAAAGTTTTTGAATTTAGGTCATTCCCAGACTACCTTAAAATGCAAGAAATTTTGACTTACTTTTAGTCAGGAAGAAGGGATGCTGGTGTTCCAAGGAAGCAAGAAAGCGTATGGGATTCAGTTTTGTCAACTTTAAGGGTAGAGCAAATGGTTGAGAAAGAATATGAAGCATTCCTGGTGACCACCACTGTTCTGGGTGTGAGTAAGAAGTTGCATTGGATGAAATTCCAGTGGTGAAGGTTTTGAGAATGTGTTTTAAAAGCTCACTGGATTACCACCACCGCAGGACGAGCTGTTTTGATAGAGCTAAAGCGTGGAACACCTCTAATATCAGAAGCTCTTTACCACATGGTGCCGACGGAGATAGTAGGGTTAAAAAACAGCTGAAGGAACTGGTTGAGAAATGGTTAATCATGCGGAGTACTTCACCTTGAAGTACACCCGTGATGTTTGTTAAGAAGAAGGATGGTAGCTTCCGTTTGTGCATCGACTATCATGGCTGAAACAAGTGACGATAAAGAATAAGTACCCTTTGTAGCGGATTTATGAGTTATTAGAACATGTAAAGGAGGCATCATGGTTCCTAAAGATCAATTTGGTATTGGTTTATTATCAAATTCCCATCACAGTGAAAGACATAAAGAAGACCACGTTCAGGATGATAAATATCCCAGCCGTATTCATGAAGCTTATGATTAGTGAGCTTATAATCATCTTCATTGATAAACATGATGAAGTGGTTAAGGGAGCACAAGATATTTGCTAAGTTTAGAAAGTGAAGATTTTGGAAAAAGCGGATTGGGTATTTAGTCATGTAGTGTCCAAGGATTGAGTTGTAGTAGACCCTGAGTAGGTCACAGCCAATTCAAATTGGCCAAGGCCGAAGACTCCAACGGAAAAAAAAAGATTTTCGTGTTGACGGGTAATTATCAGGTTTATATAGGAATTTTTAAGCTTGGCCGAAACTTTGACTCGTGTAACAAGTAAGGATGTGCAGTATGAATAGACAGGAGAATGTCAAAAACAGCTGTACAAATTTAAAAGAACGATTGATGAGTACACCAGTGTTAGAAGTACCCGAGTTAGGATCGGCTTATTAGTGTGAAGAAAGACTAAGGAGATGTGAAAGCTAAACCTGAAGTGAAGGTCAAGCATCTCAATAATAAAATGAAGAAGAAGAGAAGTGTCAAGCCATGATCAAGTCATCAAGAGGATGATCAGATTTGTGTATAAAAAGCAAATGAGGCTTTAGGAGTCATGGAATGTGTTGAAAGCAATGAAGACTTACACAAGAAGGCATTGCCTAGTGAAGCCATATGAAGTGTATGCTTAAGGAGGACTGGCGACTTGATAGAGCAACCAAAGAGGAGGTGCTATGAAGCCAGCTATTCAACCACCAAGTCTTTACCAAGTTGGACCGTCCGTACAAGAAGCCCAATAAAGGCCCATCAAAAGTCCAATGAGTTGGGATGAAATTGGACAAACCCAATATGAAGTCAAACCCAAATGAAGGCATAAGACATGCCTTTTAAAATCTCTTGGACGTGCATCAAGTGGGAGAAGGTTGAATTTGAATCTTGGACCCATTTCACTACAAGACAAAAGTGGTGTGGACCACAAGGTGGACCACATAAGCTATTTGAATTCAAGGGGTAGGATTGAAGTTGAAAATGAATGGTTACGATTAAAGAGACGTTTTATGTCTTAACCTAACTCCCCTTTGCCTATTTAAAGGCTGTAACTCATTGTAAGTGACACACAAGAAATATCAAAGACAAGTTCTTATTATACATTCTATTAGCTCTAATCTACTTTACTTATGCTTAATTAAATGTTAGCAATGTAGAGAGATAGTTTTAAGAGTTTGGGTATGCCCCCAAGGGCTGACCATTGCTTGTCTCAAATCATACTCAAAGCCTTTTCTTCTTGTCATTGTTAGTTAGACACTAGATGAAGTAAGCTAATCCCTTCTCTAAGCACACAAACTCTCTAAGTTTTGTGATGCTAAAATGGATTTAATGGCTCTCTCTCTAGTGCAGTCTTTTACTTGTTGAAGTGAGTTCATTTCTAGTTAAGTGATGAACACAATCACAAGTTGATTGTTGTTCTTTATCATGTGAGACAATTCTCACAAATTCTAACATGGCTTACATGGTGTTCATGGGCGCATCTAAGATACGGCTTGGGTGTGTCTTGATGCAAGAAGAGTACGCGATTACTTATGCTTCTTGAGAGCTGAGGAAGCACAAGGAAATTTATCTTACCTAGTGGCCGACGCATTGAGTCGTAGCAATACAAGTGTCTTGGTTGAGAAGGACGCAGACTGGCTAATCATAATGCTTTGAATGTTCTGGTTGAATGTACTAACGGATTAGACGGAGGCCATAAGTTGTGAAGTGGCTGACCATACTGGCTTCCTAACTCGGATCCATTTGGTTCAAGGGGATGATGCACCTTTAGTTAAAATGATTGAAGACGATGTTTATGGGGATATTAGAGGAAAAATAACGAGACAGTCATCTTTAACGGGTGGGTATACGTTTCCAATGATAATGAGTTCAGAGAGCGCATCAGTCTTGGTTTACAATGCATCCCAGGGAAACAAAAATGTATCGTGACCTTAGCCAGTACTACAATTGTTTGGCGATGAGACATTGTAGAGTGGGTAGCAAGTCTCCAAACTGAAAGTAGAACATCAGATCTCAAGTGAAGTGGTTAAGAGTTTGCCAATGCCCGAGTGAAAGTGGGATATAATCACAACAGACTTTGTGAGTTGGATACTGATGCAGCGTAGGTTTTGACACTCTACTAGATCCACACCCCACTAAAGTCCAACTGTAGTATAGTTTGGTTTTATTATCGAACCAAAATGGGGGTTTGTAACAATAAAGTTTTAAGAGTCACCAAGAAAGATAAATATTTAACTGAAATGGAGAAATAAATACAAAGCCTTGTCTCACTCAAGACTGAAACAAACTAAAATGAGGAGCTGAATAATAAAGGACTGAAATTTAAGCATAAGGATAAGATAAAAATAGCAAAGATGCAGAAATGAAGCTAATGAAATTGGTTAAATAAGTAAAGATAGAAGCTTTGTGATGAAAAAGAGATTCTTGAGGGGTCCCATGAAGGATTGAAGGTCCTTGAGTCTTCATAATTGCTTGATATCAGGTCAGCAAAGCATGACGCGGTTTGGAGGCGATTATTTACTAAAGGGGTTTTATCAAGGTAGTCTTACGCTAGTGAGCAAAACCCCTTTGAGTTTAGAGCCACCAAAGTTAGATTTTTCCTAGTGGTGGTGTAAAAGACTCAAGCTTTACACTCATTCCCTTTTATAATCATGGAGCTCTAAAACAGGTAGTGTCCTAGGTTTAGAAAACTCCATCTCTTTGAAGTGGTTCAGGGAATCGCATGGAGTAGTTTTCTCTCATGGACATCTAGGGACTTACCTATGCTGATCAGGCCTAACTAAGCATTATGTAAAACAAGAAAAGAAGAATATTGAGTTTAAACTTAGAACCGAGTTAAGTGGGCTCAAAGAACCTTTTCTTGCTTCAAACAATCAAGGTAATCTCAAGGAGATTATTCTTGACCCATGAGAAGAGTCTCAAAATCCATGAGGATAAGAGATTCTTTCATGAGAAGAAAGGTAAAATAAGAGAGCTTAAAGTAAGGAGTAGTAAAATAAATTGAAATAAAATAAATTGCTGGAAGTTAAATTGATATGAAAAGTAAACCAAGTTCAAGCTCTAAACGACCATAAATGGTGGAGTNAAAAAAAAAAAAAAAAAAAAAAAAAAAAAAAAAAAAAAAAGGAAGATACAGAGAACAATGTTTTCATTAACGGCACACGGGTCTTTCTCCTTGGTCAATATCACATTGCTTTTATAGAGGGGACAGTAAGGGGCTCACAAAAACCCTACAAGCTTCGAGACCACACACAAGGAAGAGCTGTTTTTGTCCTTGTGCATGAGCTGGAGGAACGTGTAATTGCCTTGTGCGGACATGCTTCACATTGGGAAGGATCATCAGTAAGAGCTTGTTGCGGATTGGGAGACAGCTTCAACGTGGCATGTTAGTCATCGAGCAGGTTCTTTGGTGTTTTGCTCGTGAAACGCAGACTTCCACTACACCTGCCTATCTTCGTCATAGGATCGTCGTCGATGTGCATACTTGGGGCGAGCTGCATCAGGAAATGTCTGTTGTAGTTTCCTCAATGTGCTTTGTTGCAAGTTTATTTAAAGCTTGGCTGCTCTGAGATTGATCTTTCTTTGGTTCCCTGTCCTTCTATTCTTTTCAAGTACTTAAAAACAGACAAGCATGCAAGAAAATGCAAATTCCTAGTCTAGGGCATCCTAATCCTAAATTGTGATGGAAATATGAGAAAATGTGAAAAATTATACTCTAATCCTACATGAAAATTCTAAAAAAAGTATGTAAAATGCGAAGACATCAGCACCCACAAACTTAGCATTTTCCTTATCATGAAATAAACTAACTAACCTAGAAATGAAGAATGAATGCAAGCGTGTAAATGAAATCCGAGATATTGTCTAAAAGAAGTTAACCCACTGTCTTTACCTAAAGTTCTAAAGAGCAACAAAGACTCAACTTACTCTGATAAGTATTAGCCGCTAATCGTTAGTTAGACACTATATGAAGTAAGCTAATCCCTTCTCTAAGCACACAAACTCTTTAAGTTTTGTGATACTAAAATGGATTTAATGGCTCTCTCTCTCCAGTGCAGTGTTTTACTTGTTGAAGTGAGTTCATTTCTAGATAAGTTGATTGTTGTTCTTTGTCATGTGAGACAATTCTCACAAATTCTAACATGGCTTACATGGTGTTCATGGACGAATCTAAGATACGGCTTGGGTGTGTCTTGATGCAAGAAGAGTATGCGATTACTTCTGCTTCTCGAGAGCTGAGGAAGCACAAGAAAATTTATCTTACCTAGTGGCCGACGCATTGAGTCGTAGGAATACAAGTGTCTTGGTTGAGAAGGACGCAGAGTGGCTAATCATAATGCTTGGAATACAAGCATGCAAGAAAATGCAAAGTTCTAATCTTGGGCATCCTAACCCTAAAATTTGATGGAAATATGAGAAAATCTGAGAAATTATACTCTAATCCTACATGCAAGTTCTAAAAAAGTATGTAAAATGGGAAGACATCAGCACACTTAGCCTTTTCCTTATCCTGAAGTAAACTAACTAACCTACAAATGAAGAATGAATGCAAGCGTGTAAATGAAATCCGAGATATTGTCTAAAAGAAGTTAAACCACTGTCTTTACCTAGAGTTCTAAAGAGCAACAACGACTCAACTTGCTCTGATAAGTGTTAGCCACTAATCGTCATGCCATCCAATGGAACTAGCCTTGAGATCCTCCAAATCACATTCTTTCTCTCTTTTCACATTCATTAAAAGAAAATTGAAAACACGGATCAGATATCAAGTCAATCAACTGGACTCATTTGGGTAAGGGCTAGATTTAGAACAAGCTAAGGGTAAGCTCTGAGTGAGGGCTTAATATTTTTAAGCAGAGATCTCTCTGGAAAAGATTCTTCCCAATGCAAAATGTTCAAGGTAAAAACCAATTGGTGCATACAAGGACAGAAATACAACTACCCAACCACCTAGTTAACTTCTTACTTAGCCTAAAATTCAAGATTCCGATCCTAGTCCAACTTTTCCTAAGGCTTTTCATGCCTTACTCAACTCACCGATACTTGCCCAACTTCTTTCTTCTTTCTTGTCGGATTCCTCTCCACCTTCTGCAGTGGCGTTGTGGGTGCTGAAAATCTCCCACACTGTTATTTTTTTTAACAGAGGTTTTCTTTCAGTTCAGCTAAAGGGAAAGTGACCAGAAGAAACCTAAGTAAAGAAAGAAGTAAGCAACAAGTGTTTTGCTCAAAGAAAGACGGTGAATGATTTTATATTGATAGCCAGATTGTTGTGCTGGAAAAGTTCTCCCTCTTTCCCATCGAATTATGGGGCTATTTATACAACGACTGACACTTATATTTGTTTCATAAGAGAGAAAAATTACCCCTAAATACAATGGTTACAACCTTAAAGGAATAAATAAGTGATGATAATAAGTTAAATATCTTACTTGATTCCTTATGAGTTCGCACCTTAAGTCTTTATTCCTCGACTTCCCTTTGATCCCTTGATCCAAGTTCGTTCTCGAAGTGCTATGCCTAATATTTGTTTGTTTGGCCTTGGGATGTTTGGATGAAGTGTGACCTCCTTGTTTCCTCCTCATCGAAGTGATTAGATGGTGACTTACGCGGAGATTACTTCGTTTGATGAAACGTACTGCTCCTCGAAGTGATCTCCTGGATTCGCAGTGGGGGTACAAGATCCGACACCAACATATAGCCCCCCAAGTCCCTCGACCTGGGAGCTTGATGGACTTAAGTGGTTGGATGCGGGTTTTATGTTAATTGTCTTGTCAACTTTTCCCAATGTGTATCATTGTCTTCCTTAATTCTTAATTCTTGGGATAATGATTCTAGTTGCCGGTGTCACGTAAGTCATTAATACTTCATTTATCTAAATTTTATTAATATTAAATAGGGAAAATTGCCTGTCCATTTCTTTGCTTTTTTTCGAGGAGTATCCGCATGGTAGCGTTTAAAAGAAATCAGTTGCTTCTCTTTCTTCTGCATAATTCTCTTTCTTCTGCATAGGTTTTGTTTATGCAAAAGAGAGAGAAATAGAGAGAGATATAGAAAGATTTTTCCTATGTCTTGTTTAGAAAGAATTCTTCTACACTTTTCGAACAATGAGTTCTCGAAGCCGAGAGGCTGGTTCTCCAAGAGGAGATTTTGAGTGTGAGGGCTCGTTTGGGAAGAATGAGGTTCCTGGAAGCTTAAACGCTTGCGTCTATCCTTTAAATGAACCTGGCTCTTCGACAATCTGACCACATGTGAGCATGAAAAGGGATATCGAAAGGTTCATCCTTAGTCAGTCTGCAATCGTCTCTGCTTTTGACGAGATGAGGGACAAGTACGATAGACAACTGTCTAGGTACGATGTGGGCTTCCAAAACTTAAGGTTGAAGAGGGCCGTTGAGCAGGCTAAGACCAAAACGGAGGGCAGGGGGCCCGAGTTCCTTGTCATAGTTTCCTCCTATCTTGAAGTCAATCAGACCAGGACTCGTCTCCTCTCGGATGTAGCAAAGTTGCATTCCGTCGAGACACTAAAGTCCTTTGTTGTAGCGGGCGATCTTTCTTCTGAGGCTGAAACTATGCGGATCGTAATGTAAATAGCCGTTTTGCGAGCCAGAATTAGCAGTTTTCCGATCCTTAGCAATGATTTCCAGCTTTTCTTATTCCACCTAGAGAGTGCTTCGATCACGCCCAGTTCGTCCTGGAGGTTTCCCCGGCCGTGAATGCTTTATGCGGTTAGCCGGATGCTTGAAAATTTATTCCTTCCCCTTTGTTAGCATCATAGTCTAACTTTCATTAGTTTTGCTTATCATAGGAGGGGATCCTGTCGAAGCTCCTCCTGATTTGAATCCTCTGGGGCGTGAGGATTCAAATAAGGAGGATTCACTTGAGGGGATGAGTACCGAGATACTGCTGGACGGGAGGCATGGAGGCGTAGCGCTCTGAGTTCGGACCATGCATAGAGGTTCTGGAGCTTGTGTTATGGTCGACTAGGATTGAATGAGATCACTAAGAAGGGGGGAGTTAACCATGCCTTCCTTATTTTTTATGTTTGTGAACCCAAGGGGGCGTTTGTGTTTGTGAACCCAAAGGGGCATTAAATAGTTTTAGAGTTTTGTATTAATACCCCAATGCTATTTAGTAAAAATTTCTCGTTGGAAAATCTGGTGTGTATTTTTTGGCGTCGGGTTTGCAAAGTCCGACGAAATGTGATTGTATTCGTTGGTATATAAGTGAGAGGAGGATGCTCAGTCCTCATGCCATTTTTAAGGATTTAAGTGCGATAGTATAAACCTCAGACTTTATGATGCAAGGTTGGGGCTCGGCTTACGAAGTGTTGTGACCACATTTTAACGTGGTTGGTCAGTGAACAATTATTGCGAGTATGAAGCTCGTTGTATATTTAACCCTATTACCCTGTCCGGGTCAGCCTGCGAGGATGGAGCTTGCGATGATTTTTAACCTTTCTGCCTCGCTCGGGCCGGTCTGCGAGGATGGAGCTCTCTTTGTTTTTTGACCTTTCTGCCAGGTTTGGCCGGTCTTGTGCGAGGATGGAATCCGACCCCTTGGTAGATTCTTACCAAGTAAAGTGGGACTTTCCTCGTTTCCTGATATTTTCGGTAATTAATTCGTATTTATCTAAAGTGCGTGTTATACGAATATTATGATGCGACAGTTAATTTACCTTGGCGGTTGGGAATACCATCATTAATTTTTCTCCCACATGTGCCAATATTATGGCCAACTATCCAATCGTCACACTATTAGGTTCATTCATCTGCGTTGGCCCCTTTCATATACTGGGGTTTTTTTGGCGCTGGCAGTCAAAAAATTTGTTTCTTCCAAGAGAGAGAGAGGCCTTCTCTGCTTTTCATCTAGGAATATGGAAAGAGATCGTTCAGAGGGCGAAAGTGACGAGGAGTCCTTTCCTCCGCCTCTTTCCGAGTTTTCCTCCCTCGGGGAATTCATGAATCACTGTACTAAGAATGACTTTACTCCCGGCAAGGTTAAGTTTCCTGCCTTCACCCATCATCTCAAGGGAGATGAAAAGAAAGAATGCAAAGATTTTGTCGCCAATACTGTTCATGCAATCTATCATTATCGGTCTAAACCTAACACATTTTGCTAAGGAAGATTCAGAATTGAAAAGCTCTCACATACTCTCGATAATGTTATTAAGGTCTAAATGGATGGCTTAGTTAGGGGAGTGGTGAAGCTTCTTGGATTAATAGAAGTGGTAATAATGGGAAGAACAGTCCAAGTGTGAAAAATCCATGAAATCCGGTTTTTAAACCAAGATTAGTGACAATTCAAATACAATTTTCATGGTTTCAGATCAATAAGGTAGAATTTCAGATCAAATGCATTCAACCTAAGCTAAGTTCACAAGAAATAATTTCAAAAAGGTGGTGCAGCCTTCGGTTCAGTTTAATTCTAAGTGCACCAAAGAATTCAAGTAAAGGAAATGGGTCAAACACTTGAAGATGTCTATCTAAAAAGAGTTTAATATACACACATTATGCAATAATCCTATATGATTGCATCTAAAAATCAGTCCAAAATATGCTTAATGCGACTAGATGCTTTTCTTTTTGTAGCTAGGGATTTTTGAAAAGAAAATTTCATTTTTGTTTGTTTGTTATTCTATGCAAATAAATGGATGCATGCATTAGCTAATTACATAAAACGTACACCTATACATACTCCCCAAACTTAAATCACACAGTCCTTTGTGTGACAAAAGTGAGAAGGAATATGTAGAAAAATGCAGGAATGATGCAATATACGAAATGAACTAAACATGCATATATACAATGGTACTTGGGGATTTTTAGAAAGTACCTGACCGGGAGGAACTGACTTCCTCACAAGTAGAAATATATGGGTTACTGGATACAGGGGTTAAGGATCTCTGATTTCTCCTCTTGAAGCTTGGAAAGGCTGCTCCATGCATTGAGGCTCTTAATGGTTCTGCATCGGGCATAGACTGTTGTGGTTGCGGCACTGAGCTCGTTGATCTCTTATTTCGACTCCCCGAATCTGCTTCTTCTGAGTTCTCATTTCCCCTATGTCCTTTAGATGATGCTCCCACGAAGGCGTTTTTGAATTGCTTTCTCAGGTCTTTGAAATGCTTAAATAACTTGAACATGTTCTGCTCTTGCCATTGTCCCACATTTAGAGTTTTTCAATGTTCTTGGTTGTTATCTTCAAGGTGTGGGTACTTCCTCCTGGGCTAGATGGGAAGTAGTTCCTCTCAGAACCATAGATTGGGAAGACGTACCCATCATTCCCTTGCTCTTCTTCATTGCTCTGTTCTTGTTATTCTCCTTTCTCATTCTCCTTAGGGTTGGAGTTGCTATCAACGTCAAGCTCCAATTGCATTGGAGCTCCAAATGGGAAAAACTGATCTTCTCAAGGACTGAAGTCGAGGTTAGGCGGATTCCTGACAGTTGTGAGGTCTGGATTAGGTAGGTAAAACAGAGCCGTTCTGTTCCCTTTTGTTGTCAGCCGGTATTCGAATCCTTAACCTAAGGGCTTACCGAGATACTGCGTCTTTCTCAAGTAGGGAATGTCAATCCAGTCAATGATGTGAGTAGGGTCTTTAAGCTGTAGTCTCATCCCTTTGAGGATTGCGGTCACAACTCCTCCACAATGCACCTGCATGTTGCTTGTTGAAGAGAGCAAAGCTTCCTTGGTTTTCACTAGTTCCTTCAAGAGAATAACGATCAGACTGGCTCTTCTTTCTCCACCTTAAAGCTTGAATCTGTTGGTGATAGTCCTTAAGAAACCGTCCATTTCATCATTGATATTTTCTAGCTCCTTGTTATACACAGTGCTGGTGTCCTTTCTTCCAAAGAAGGTATGAGTTATCGCCTTGTCGACGTATCTGAGGGCTGGATGTCGAATCCTTGAACATTTGACCACACTAGGCTTGAATTTGTCCACTCCTATGGTGTCCCATAGAGCATTAAGCTCTTCTTTCTCGATCTCAAACTCGCTGGCTCTCCCCTCTCTATTGGGGTCCAAATCCATCTTTCCGGAATTAACGGCTAAAATATTTAAATATTGAGAAAAAATTTTGTATTTAGATATTTTCGGGAAAAAAAAATAGAACGATATTCGGAAAAATATTTTCTGATAAATCTATTTTTACCAATAATTTTACAAAAAAATATACGAAAACTATTTTTGGTATGATTTATAACCAAACTGTCAAAATCGCAATTCCTCGAACTTTTCGATCAGCAAACCAAACTTTACGTCCAGTTTCTTCCAAGACCGAGCCGATCATCCTAGTGCCGCCGAGCTGGTCGAATTCCACCTCCTGATGATCCCGGGCCAGTCAACCCGTGTCAGTGTTTTGCATTTCCAAGCTGGTCGATCCATTTGGCCCTCATGGTCGACCGGCTCAGTTGTTTCTCCTCCTCAAAATGGTTGGCCGAGCGAATCGGTACCGAGCAATCTAAGCCAACCATGCAATGATCTCCTCATTGAAATCCTGAGCCGGTCACATCTTGTCTTCGTTTTTGGGATCTTTTCGAGAACTTATCGATATTTTCCTGAACTTCTCGATGTTTTACGGAAATATCGTATCATTATTATCTATAAAAAATGGTAAAACGTTAAATCACACTGAAGTGTAAAACCGAAGAAGTTATCGAACCAGAGACGGAGGATGAGATTAGGCCGAACCAACATGGAGCATTATCGCTGGCCGAGCCAATTTACCAAATATTTTCGAAGGTACTTGAGAACACTAGTTCCCACATTGAGAATATGACTAGTTAGGACTTAAGATCGTATAGTATATAAAACATCGATTTATACCTGTGTAGGACAATTCCAATCTTTTGATACATCGATACTTAAGCAATAAGAACTCTATTTCTCTTTTGCCCTAATTTTCTATTTTTGATCTTTTTCATATTTCAATTTTTTTCCAAGAATCTCGGTTCCTCACATTAACTTTCGTAATATATGTTGAGGTGAATTCTGGTTCCCACAATTTGGCACTAGATGGAGGGTATACGAGAAATCATTACTCTTGAAAGCGGAAAGTTCGAGAACGAAACTCATGGCAATCAGGAAGAAACCCTGATGAATAAAAATTCATCCAGAGCAGGAGATCGAGAGGAGGCGATGGTAACCCGAATTGCACAGCTCCAATATCCTCTCGAAGCCCTACAAATGAAGAATGAGGAGTAAGGGAAGCTCAACAAATCTTTGATGCAACATATGGAAAAACTCCAC
Organism: Sisymbrium altissimum; assembly: GCA_900406495.1. Lineage (NCBI taxonomy): Eukaryota > Viridiplantae > Streptophyta > Magnoliopsida > Brassicales > Brassicaceae > Sisymbrium > Sisymbrium altissimum. Next base: position 20,105 of record OVBI01001381.1, on the reverse strand, counting down.
AAAGAAGGTCAGTCCAGAGCAAAAACCTTTACAAGGAAGGCGTCTCGACTTTTCAACCCCTGTAGGGCAAGGTTTCTTAAGGCATGATAGGCGACGCAATACGAAATGAACTCCGTCGACCCGCACGATCAATCCTACAAGTCCACCTCCGATCCGACGATCTGTAGATCCAATTTTGACGAGCATCGTTACCAACGACTAATGCCCTAAAGGGAAATCCCTCCATCGAAGATCATCAAATGTTGATCAACCTGAGGAAGGAGGACACACCTCAGACTGTGAGGAAAACCTGACAGAAGAAGAGCCAGCCATCATGCGAGAACAAGAAAAAGATGATCTCCAAAGGGCGATCAGAAGGTGTGAAATCGACGAGCTGGGAAGGCAATTCGACCGAACTGCCGATAAGATGAGGAGAGTAAAATATCAAGTCCATCGGGCCACAAGCGCTGTGCCAGAGATCGCGCGTGTTCTCAAAGAAGCTTAGAAGATGCGGTTTATCGATCGCACCACGCAGTCGAAGCTTTCGGATCCAGGGAAGGTGGAAATCCGATCGTATGATGGAAGCACCGATCCAAAGCCAACCTGACGTCTTTTAGGATCAGTATGGGTCGCAGAAGGTTCAAGAAAGTGGAAGAAGATGCAGGATTCTACCATTTTTTTCATCGAGAACTTAAACGACATCGGCTTTCCGCAGCATTCCTCAAACCGTACTCCTTGTACATGAACGAAAAAAACGTCAGATTCTGATCTATTGACGATATCGCTGGGTCAAAACGAGACCCTCAATCACTTCTTGCAGCGGTTCAAAGCAGTTGTCTCTAGAATCGATGGACTCAGCGAGAGAGCTGCACTCGAGGCCCTGAAAAAGTCGATGTGCTACGAGTCGCGTTTGTGATACGAGATGACATTTAACATTCCACCGACTACCCAAGACGCTTTTCATTGAGCCTCAGGCATCATCAAGCTTGAAAACTATGTCAGGGCTAACGCCCAGAAACACTGAGCCAAGCAACCAAATCGAGGCACGCAACCAGCTCGTACTGCCCCTACAAGCAAGAAGGAAGGCCCGTACGTGAACTTCAAAGGCAAAGGTGGAGTTCACAACTATCAAGTTAGGGCCGTCTCTAGACGGACCACCCAAACCTCAAGGAGGAGCTGAACGATGCAAAAATCCATGGAATACTTGGACTCACAACAGTTTAACCTACGACAAGAAGGCTTTATGCGACCACCACAAAACTCATGGGCATTCAACCTTAAACTGCCAAACTCTCGGTACGAAGCTAACCAAAAAATTCCTAGTAGGAGAACTCGGTGATATAGCTAAAGACTTAGTGATGGAAGCCCACGAGGAGGTAGAAGAAGAAAATACCACTGAGAACCTAACCCGGAAACTCCGAAGCGCGGAAGGAGAGATGAAGAGCCTGCTAGGGAAAATAACTGAAGGAATATCTACATGATTATGGATGGACCCATTACTGCCCGGGCGCCGTCTTATCGATCAAGGCCTTCCAAAAGCATGCAAAAACCAGTACGCACTGGCCACAACTTCCACCTCGGGAGAACTTTCAAGTCACCTTCTGCTGGGGTCAAAACCCACACTTCTAGAATTAACAGCTAAAGTGTTTAAATATCGAAAAAAGTTTCTATATTTAAACATTTTCAGAAAAAAGAACGATATTCAGGAAAACTGTTTTTATCAATAACCTTACGAAAAGTATACGAAAACTACTTTCATATGATTTTTCTGATAAACCGATAAAAATCGCGATTCCTCGAACCTTTCGTAACATAAACTGAACATTTTGATCAAGACAGAAAAACGGGAAGAGGAACACGACAGCAAAGCAATTTTGAGCAGCATTGTGTGTCGAGCCGGACGGCACTCCATGACGACTGGAGATGCCTAGCCGGACTGCACGTTCCATCTCCCGCGTCTTGGAATGCCGAGCCGGCCGGCGTTTCCCACTCCGGGTGCATGTTTGGAATACCGTGCCGGTGTACTCCTCGATCAAAGCTCGAGTGTCACAATCGTCTCAGCATGACATCTTCTCTTCTCCTCTATGACGAGCGAGACAGGAGTCACCATCCAACTCGATCATCACAAGTCCCAAGCCGGATGACATCTTCCATCTCATGCATGAAATTTGTCGAGTCGGACGTTCATGAGCAATGTCTCGACCAATCTCTCTCAAAAATTGTGCCGAGCCGGATGAGAACAAGAAAAAGATACAGCCGGCTGGGCATTTTTTCCTTCACAAAATAATGCCAAGCCGGACAACGAGAGTCGTGTCCTACGGTGTACCAAAATGCCGAGCCGGACGTGCAGCACGATCAACTGCCGAGCGTCACGACCGGCTCGGCACGTTTTCATCTCCAAAATGGTGCCGAGCCAGACGTAATCATGCATGCTTTGTTCTTCGTATTCAAGATAATTTCGAGGACTTATTGATGTTTTCATAAACTTCTTGATATTTTATGAGAACATCATAACGTTTTTATCTATCAAGAAAGATAAAACATTAACTTTAAACAAACCGAAAAAAACCATTAAACCGAAAGACGAACGATGAAGTTGGGCTGAGCAGACGAGAAGGATTATTGCGGGCAAAACCGACTAATCAAAGATTCTCGAAGGTTTTCGAAGATTAGGCCAAAGTCGGTGGAAAATAAGAGAAGACTAGTTCCCACATCGGAAATTCGATTAGTTAGGACTTAAGGTTGTCAAGTATAAATACATATTAATCTTTACCTTTGTATATAATTCCAATCTTACGGTACTTAGAGATAAAGCAATAAAACTATTTTCGGCTTTTTGTTTTCTTTTCTCTTGTTCCCCTAATTTCCTTTTACGATATCTTTCTTTACTCTTGCTCTCTTTCCAAGATTCTTGGATCCTCACATAACATCTTTCCTGAAATACGTTCAGGTGAATTTCGGTTCCCACACCTTCGAGGATGAGGATACAGCCGAAATCGAACATCCACACAACGACCCTTTTGTGGTAAACGACATCAATGTCGCTAGAATCCTAATCGACACTAGGAGTTCAGTCGATGTCATCTTTTGAAAAAACTCTCCAAAAAATGAAGATCGATTTATCCGAAATCAAACCCTCCCCGAATTATTTGATTGAGTTTACGGGAAAAAATACCATGACCTTAGGGAACATATGACTTCCTGTCCAGGCAGGAGGTATAACCAATGTCGTAAACTTTACAGTGGCCAACCTTCCAGCCATCTACAATGTCATCACGGATATCCCTCGAATTAATTCGATGCGAGTATCCCCTCAACCTACCATATCTGCCTAAAGTTCCCGACGAAGTCATGAGTGAAAACCATTTGGGGCAACTAATAAGAACCGACTTTGCTTCCTGGCGCAACACAAACTCCGGATACTTAAGATCAGCAATGAAACGCTTCCCAAACAAACAAAAAAAAAACAAAAGCCAGCGAGGCCCTTGAAGCAAACTCATCAGAAGGAAACTCCGAATGAAGCTCCCGAAAAGGTGGTTCCATAGGAAAATTGAAAACTGAAAGCATTCTGATCCAAGGGAACCAATGAGTTCCGAATTCTAAGTGAAAAGAGTTCCGAACTTTAAAAAAAAAAGTTTCAAATTTTAAAGGAAATTCCAAGCGTAAAAGGATCCAAAGATTATAAAAACGTTCCAAGTTTTCAGAGAATTTCAAAGATATAGCACAAGTTCTGAATTCCAAGTGATAAAGGATTTCTGGATTCTCGTTTCCAGACGATCAATTAAGCGCAAACTTTTGAATCAGTCCTTGATAACTAACATGAGCATATCGAATTAGGCATTTTTCTAAATTGTCGACGACATTCCTTATGTACACATCCCAACAAAACAACCTTCAAAGTAGAAAGAAACCGGCTTCGACACAATCATCCTCAACCATTGCTGGCCCCAATGGCTGAAACTCGTCTCCAACAAGATTCAGCCCGAACTTCTATACGGAGGGAATGGTCTGTTACGTCCATCTTTGGACGTAGAAGCGTGCTACATAATTCACGTCTAGGTATAGCCTAGCATTAACATAGCCTAGCATTAACATCCGAATGGTATATCCCGGACGATGTTCTTAGGTTTATCTTTGAGAGGGGCATACCAGCAGAGACAACTCGCATGTCCTAACCCTCAAACTAAAACCGTCAACCTGGTAAGCACCGACAATGGCATACTGGTCTTCGCCATCTCCGAAATGCAGTATAGAACACTACTAGATGAGATAAGAAAGTGTTTCAAAAGTCAAAAAACGGAGAGGTAAGTCGGAATTGAGTAGTTCCTAAAACCAGACAACACATAGCTTAACAAGGAAACAACTTCCAAAAATCCAGCTACGACACTCCTAAACATGCTGGTATATAACATTCTTGACAAAACTTTGAACCCGCATCATCCTGAGGCGCATGACGAATCTCTGCGCTTCAGAGCATCTACAAAGCCCTAAGGAACTACGGGTGAGTAAGAAACTTTGGACTACTCAACTTTCCTATGACAGAGTGTTCGAAATCCTAGCATGACCTTATCAAAGCAAAGCATAATATCTAAAACGGCCCTTCCAAAAGGGTTCACGTAATAAGCAAGTCATGACCCACATAAAGGGGCGAGTTACAAGTACAAATTAACCTACACAAAGGGCATACATAAAAAGTCAGTAAACAAAGGCTTGAAAACCAACAAATAATATGGGGAATCAAAGCACTTCAAGCGCAATCTCCCCCCGAGGTCATTCAAGAAACAAACTTGTCAAAATTGGGATCTCCCTCATTCGATCTAAACAATATCAAAACGCCGACTTCACTGGAAGCTTTCCTCATCGAGTCTTCTGCGAAGTTTGGACTGAATGTATGCGCTTGCGGAGAAGCAACCAAGTAGCTCTTCAGCGTCACCATCATCGCTCAATGTTGGTCTTTGTACTCAGCAATGGCAGACTTTTTCTTGGACTCGAAAAGAGCATACAGCTCCAAGTTTGAATCAACAGTCTCCGGGAGGATCAGCTCCTCTCGCGCAGCTTTCTATTTTCTCACCAAGGTCCTCGCATTGTCCCTACGCACGCGGTACTTCTCAGCCTGCGTCGAACGCTCAGCCTCGAAGGCCTTCAGCATTTTTTATCACATTCAGCTCCTCAGCATGGGCTGCCTTTACCCTTTCAAACTCGTCTTTAAGAAGAACAGCTTCAACAGCACTCTCCTCGGTAGTCTTCTGAGATTCCGCGACTTAGCTGCTCCCATGACGCAGTCTCCCTTTCATAGTCGATGGTCATATCATTCACGCACGCGAGGAACTGTGGAAACACGAAAACAAAGATTAATCAAAACTCATAACAATGACCAAAAAACACACATGGACTTGACTTAAAACCTCGATGGATGATCCTTATGTACGCTTTCTTGTTCTGAAAGTCGCTGAATGCGCCATACAGCTTGGCTGGGAAGAATTTTCCACATTCCTGAGTCAAGAACATGGAAATCAAAATCGTGAGTCCTACTCCCCTTTTTACGAGGAAAGGATCGGTTGGCCTTTTCCCAGCTGGAGGCAACACCTTTCCCTTTCTCTTTGGAGGACGATCGCCCACTACGTCGGGTTTTCTGGGACAGGAGGGATCTCTCCATCCTCAGGTTTGTCATCTTGGGAATGAGGCAATCTCGCAATGCCACCTGCTTCTTGGAACTCCTTCTCCTGCTCGTCTAACTGCGTGGCTACGGACCTTGCCCTTCCCATCTTTTTGGTGGGGTTTTTTATTGGTTGAAAAACTCGCGCTCGTTCTAATGAATCAGGAAGAATTAACTCTTTAGAGCGAGAAGTGACGAGTCCAATGCAACCTTCCAGATGATGTCAGTGCTACCAAAACTCGGAAGAGGTTGGAAGGAATCGCCGCAATACGAGGTCGCTCTGAAAGGAAAACTAGGACATGATCAGCGAAATTATAAAATCGAAAGCAAGAAGTCATCAAAACCCTATAACGGCCAACCAAGAGTTACCTACCAATTTTCGACTAACGGGTCTCATTTCATCAATGCACCAAAGTTCAACCGATAAATCGTTAACCCTAACGAAAAAGAAGAAATTCCTCCAAGAATCTTCCTTGCTGACATGTTCCGATATTATCGTTATGCCAGCACTTGGGGAAACATAGTATGATAGTGGCACCTTGGTTGGACGGATTTCAAGGAGTCAGCAACTGCCATATCCCAATGCGAATATCGCTTTCAAGGCTCAGCACTATTAAGCTTAACATATTCCTCATCCCTCTGTGAGATACTTGACCCATCGCAAGACAATGCATTGTAATGAACCAAAGTATCAATGAAGGGATAGGAAAAGTAAGGTAGCACGCTTCGAAATAATTTTCGAACACCGTGAAACAGCCCAACAGGGGATTATAACAACGATCATCCGGGGTTGGGGCTATAAACTCAACTCCATCGGGGACGCCATATTCCAATCTCAGTTCTTCTATCCTAGCCCCCCCCCCCCCCACAAGCTCGAATCCGGAGGGTTGGAGACCATACCGTCTTCTCCCTTCCGAAATGTTCTCAGAGGCTCATACTCGTACGAAATCCCTTTCTCTATAAGGTATTCAGCTTCTTTCGTTACGCATGAATTAAGCACGCACCGCTCAGCTGCACGCGGGATCACGTAAAATCCAGCATGCTCTTCGAGCTTTACCTGGATCCAGGAAGCACTCCAAGTGGGGATCGAGTTCGTAAAACCGAAACCATATGAACTCCCTTCCCCATTGGATGGATCTCCCTCTAGGATCAATGGACCATTTTCATCCCAAGAAACATTTTTTTCCCAAGAATTTGGATCAAACGACATTTTTGGCAAAAAGTAAAAACGTTTCTTGGTGTTCTAAGTGTTCTAAGTGTTCTAAGAATTTCTCAAGAGTGAAGAGAGAATGAGGAGAGTTACCTTTCAAGAAGAGGTGAACTTGTGAGAAGAAAGTGAAGGGGAGAGCCTCCTTTATATAGAGAAGCGGCAGGGGTCCCAAAAAGAGTAGCGGCTCAGAATTACAATAGTATATGAAAACACTGTTCATCCCGAAAAAGACAAAACAAAGAGAACAGTCTCTTCTAACACTTAAGAAAATTGTTGTTCGTAAATATCACCCCCGCACACGCCTGGACGATCAGCTTGGCCAGGGCTCCATTCATCGCCTTGGCAAGAGAGTTCGACCCGACGCCCCGCTGTGATGATCGGCTTGGCATCATCGATGATCGCTCGATCTCACAACCGGCTCGACCAAGAGTGGACAATGTCTGAACGTGACTAGCTTGGGACGCACCGTCCTCTGGCATGGTTGGCTCGGGCACGAACTTAGACGAAACAGTGTTGCATGAAAAAACTTTCACAAAAAAAATCCGAAAAAGTTAACGAAAACAGTTTTCAGAAACATTTCTACAAATACATTCGAAAAGCTGTACCGAAAGAGTTCTTTGGAAAATTCTACGAGATATTTCAAAAAACTTAGGTGAAACAGATTTTCAGAAAAACTTATATGAAAACTTTCAAAAAACTTAGCAAAAACAGTTTTTCGGAAAATCTTCTGCACAAAGTTTAGAAGAAACTTAAACAGTTTTTCAAAAATAACATTTTCATAATTTTATTGGAAAACTTAGCCAAAACAGTTTTTTCAAAAAAAAAACTCCACACAAATTCAGCGGAAGGGCAATGTTACGACCGGCTCGGTCACTCCCTAGGGAGGGAGCGTCGGCTCGGGGAACCCTTTGCTGAATTCGAAAAAAAAATTCCAAAAGACTTAATTTTTTCGGAAAAAAACCTTTTCGAGATACAAAACCTTTTTTTGAGAACAATGATTTCCAAAAAGATCAACGAAAAATCAAATTCGCCAACAAGAGTAACGGTCGGCTCGGCCGAGGAGGGAGGAATTGGCTCAGCACAACCCTTGATGTCTCCAAAAAAAAAACGGTAAAACCTTTTTTGTTACAAACCAATCGGTAACTGAACAAAACAATTTAGTTCCTTGATCTTGTATAACACTTCATAGTCACCTCGTCAGTATCATACCTTAGACTGACGAGCTGGGGGGCTAACTATTGGGGTCAAAATCCACCCTTTCAGAACTAAGGGCTAAAATATTTAAATATCGAGAAAAGGTTCTCTATTCAGATATTGTTGGTAAAAAAAAAAGAATAAGAACGCTATTCGAAAAAATAGTTTGCGACAAAACTATTTTTGCTGATAATTTTACGAAAAGTATACGAAAACTATTTTTCGTATAATTTCTAACCAAACCGGCAAAAGTCGCAGTTCCTTTAACTTTTCATATTAAAAAACCAAACATTTCGTCTAGTTTCTGCCAAAGCCGAGGCGGTCATCCCAGTGCAGCCGAGCGGGTCGAATCCCGACTCCTGATGCTCCCAGACCGGTTACCCCGTGTCAGTGCTCCACATTGCCGAGCCACTTGATCCATTTGGCCAAGCCGGTCAGCACGTGCGATGCCATTGGCCCTCATGGTCGACTCGGCCATTTCTCCTCCTCAAAACGGTTGGCCGAGCCGATTGATAGCGGACTGAGAAGCTGAGGGCAAGTCGGTCGTCCTGCTGCGTACTGAACCGATCGATCTCGTTGCCGAGCTGGTAGTTCCCATGCCTTGATGCTCCCAGGCCGGTCACCCCGTGTCAGTGCTCCGCATTGCCGAGCCGATCGATCCATTTGGCCCTCATGGTTGACCGGCTCAGCCGATTCTCCTCCTCAAAATTGTTGGCCGAGCCAATCGATACCGAGCAATCCAAGCCAAATGTGCAATGTCGCCTCGTCAAAATCCTGAGCCAGTCACATCTTGTTTTCGTCTTTGAGATCTTTTCGAGAACTTATCGATATTTTCCTGAACTTTTCGATGTTTTATGGAAATATCGTAACCATACCAAAGCATCAAACTGAACAAGTTATCGAACTGGAGACAGAGGACGAGATTGGGCCGAACCGAGAAGGAGTATTATCGCTGGCCGATGTGACTTACCGAAGATTCTCTAAGGTTCTAAAAGATTTATCAAAAGTCAGCGAAAAACTTGAGAAGACTAGTTCGCACATCGAGAATATTACTAGTTAGGACTTAAGAGCGTTCAATATAGAAAGACATTGATTTATACCTTTGTAGGACAATTCCAATCTTTCGATACTTTGATACTTAAGGAATAAAATTTCTTTTTCTGTTTTTCTCTTTTTCCCTAATTTTCTTCTTTCGATCTTTTCCATATTTCGCTTTCTTTCTAAGAATCTCAGTTCCTCACATGAACATTTCTAAAATACGTTGAGGTTAATTTGGGTTCCCACAGTATCCTTCACAGAATCCAAAGATCTCCTTATTCTCGGAGAAACTAATTCTGAAGGAGTAGTTTCCATGCTTGAAGCGAAAGTAGCCATCACCTCCTTCATTGCGGCTTGCTTCATCTTCACTTGGCTCTTTGAACTTTGGGATCTTCGTCTGCATCCAAACCAGTTAGATTAGTAGAAGGATTTGGATTGACAGTGAAATTATTACCTTGGGGAGTGGAACCCGTGGGTTGTCGTTTTTATTGTTGGATCCAGGAGTGGATCTTCCATGGAGCCAACGCGGATGGAAAGTTCTGTGTGTTGATGTACACTGTTGGCTTAGGTCGTGCGGGGGACGTTGACGTCTGTCTCTATCCTACGTACTCGCTGCACCAGGATTTCCACCGATTGTTAGACCTGTCCGATCGATGCCATGATAGCTTCATTGGTCACAGCCGTGGGTTGCCCATTAGCCATGATTTGGTGAATGCAATGGAAAAAGAAAGAAGCTTGTTAGAGAAAGAATCCCCTCATTATAGTTCTAAAATTTGGGTGCTGGAAATTTTCCACACTGATAATTTGTTTAACATAAGGGTATTTTTCAGTTAAGGCAAAGAGAGGGTATAAGAACTGAGGATAATGGGTTTGAGAAGTAAAGAAATAAAAAAGAAAGTAAATCAAAGAGCAAGTAAATGATCGACTATAGGTGTGTGAACCCAAAAGAAGATGTCCCTTCAAATGATCCGAAGCTCCTTATTTATACAATGATTTGACACTTATGTTTGTCCAATAAAAGAGAATAATTTCCTGTTAGTGCATTGGTTACAACTTTGAGGAATAAATGTGTAACGATCATTATTTGAATGACCTTGCGCTTCAAGCCTTATTCTTCAACTTGCCTTTGGTCCTTTATCACGAGTACGTTCTTGTTGTGTTGTTTGAGCTCGTTGTCTGGCTTCAGTACATTGGTCGATGTTTTACCTCTTTATTTTTCTTCTTCGTGGTGGTTTGGTGATGATGTATGTAGTGATCTATTTGATTGGTGATATCAACTGGATCCAGAAGTGAGCTCCTGGATTCGCACTGGGGACTCCAAAGAGAAGGGAAACACAGTCACAGATGAAGAAGCCAGGCTTGAGCGGTGTGATAAAGTGATAAACACGATCTTTTTGAATGTTGAAGATCACGTTCTGCGCAAGATCGAGAGATGCACTACAGCAGTAGAAACATGGGCTCTTCTAGAGTCACTATACATGCCTAAGATCCTTCTGAATAGAGTTCATGCCCAGTTGGAACTCTATGGATTCAAGATGAAAGATAATCAAATTATCGACGAAAATATCGATGAATTTATTGGTGTCAAAACCCACACTTATAGAATTAATGGTTAAAATATTTAAATACCGGAAAAATTCTGTTTTTAGATATTTTTGGTAAAACAAAAAGGAAAAAAAAAACGATGTTCGGAAAAGTAGGCCGAGTCTGTCATCACCCACTGCTGAACCAGTCGAAAAAGAGCCAAGATGATCGTCTTAATGCGTCCAAAAGTGTTTCAGCCAAGCTGATGGGTCAAGGAATGGCTGAGGGATTGGCCTAGCCAATCAAACGGTACGTCTTCACCATCCCGAGTCGACCGGTTCGGCCATTTGGCATCTCTCTTTCATGCCGAGCCGGTCGACCAGGACAGAGGCTGAGCCGGTCGTTCCTTCTTCACTCGATCGGGGGATGACCATGCGTGCACTTATGCCAGGCTGATCGTATCGTGAACCACCTTCCTGCAGAGCCGGACGGTCTCGTGCAACAATTAGGTAAGCCTAGCCGGACGGTCTCATCCATGATTGGGTAGGCCGATCCAGATGGTTGCGTCCCGCGTGCTCCTCGATGAAGAGCTGGTCGGTCGGCTCGGCCATTATGCATGCTCCTCAATGCCGAGCTGGTCGGGCGGCTCGACCATCACACATGCTCCTCAATGCTGAGCCATTCAGTCACCTTGGCCATCCCTCGGTTTTCGATGCCGAGCTGGTCAGTCAGTTTGGCAATCCCTCCTCCCTTCGATCATTGTCGAGCTGATCGAGAATGTTGGCCGAGCCGTTCAGTCAGTCAGCATGTGCATGACCGGCTAGGCCAAAATCCTAGATAAAGCAGACTCTCGGAAAAGCTTTCGAAAAATTCAAACTTAGACAGTTTTTCGGAAAAACCTTTCACAAAAACTTTCAAAAAACTTAGCTAAAACAGTTTAGCAGGAATTCGATGGAAGCTCAAAGAATATTTGAGCTTCCCTTGCCTCCTCATTCTTTTTTTGTTGGGCTTCGAGAGAAGATTGGAGCTGCGTAATTAGGGTTTCCATCGAGTCCTCAGGATCTCCTTCCCCGGATGAATTTTGATTCTCTCCGGATAACTGGTTTTCGTTTAGTTTTTGGAAGAGTTTTAGTGATGAAGTGAAGCCGACCCAAATCGATCATCCTACCAGGGGTAGAGTGACCCGAGCCGACATCTAGACTGCCTAGAAAGCCCAGTTTTAAGGATTCTTCTATCAATTCGTTAGTTCTTCGTAAAACATTTTCTCCGAAAAAGTTGAGCTGAAAGTTTTTCAAACGAAATTTCTTTTATAAAATAAATATACGAAAAAATTTGCATGCTATTGTTTGTATTGTCCCGAGCCAATCCTCTTGAAAAGAGAGGTTAAACTTGAGGTGATTGTCCATGCCCCGAGCAGATGCTAAATGTGACTGTATGATGACCTGAAGTGACGAAGGACTTCTAATCAAGTTGACCCGAGGCGACGAATGTCTTTCCCGAGCCAATTTTCGTTTCAAAATAAAGATGTACTCAAGATGATGAAAGTCTATCCCGAGCCGATGCTCATTTTTAGGTTTATGTGGATCTAAAGCGATGGGAATACCATCTTGAGCTGACATACTAATGTGGTTTTACTCTTATGAGTGATTCATGTAACCTGTTGTTCTCTACAGAAGATGTTCCAAAGAAATTTCGTCTTTCCATGAAGGGAAGTTAACTTTGCTTATCGTATAAATTATTTTTCTAAGTAGAAGGCGAAGCTTGATCTTTTAAAGTGATATTTCTCTTGATAGAGAACTTAAGCTTTATGCTGCAGGAAGGCTTCCGAGCCGATTTAGGCTGGAGGAAGTTTCTAAGCTGATTAAAGTGTTTATGAAAGTTTCCAAACCGATTGTGGTTGTAGGAAAGTTTCTGAATGGATGAAGGCTGTAAAGGGAATTTCTAAACCGATCAAGACTGGAGAGAAGTAAGGATGGCTGATCCGCCTTTCTGGGTAGGAGACCATGGTATCCGAAATAGTTCTTGTATTCGTTTCCATGAGAGATTTCTTTTTGGAAGATGGATCTTGAAAGCCTTCTCCTTGTGGTGACCAAAATTCACCTCAATGTTTTTTAGGAAAGTTAATGTAAGGACCCGATAATTTTATAAACAAAGCCAAAAATAAGGAAAAGATCGTAAAAATGGAAACTAAGGCGAAAGAGAAAAGAAACAAGAAACCGCAAAGACATTTTTATTGCTTTTATTGCTTTTATTGCTAAGTCTCGAAAGATTGGAATCTGTCTTACAAAGGTAAAGATCGATATGTATTTATACTAGACAAACTTTAGTCCTAACTAGTCGGATTTCCAATGTGGGAGCTAGTCCTCTTTTGGTTTCCACCGACTTTCCCCTAATCATTGAGAATCTTCGATAAGCCCATGATACTTTCCTTGCCGGCTCGGCCCGATTTCTTCTTTTGCCCCCACTTTGATTCTTTGGTTTATTTTTAGTTAACATTTTATGGTTCTTCATAGATAAAATGTTGTGATGTTTCCGTAAAACAACGAGAAATCTACGAGGACACTGATAAGTCCTAGAAATAACTTCCAAAGACAAAGAACAAATATGCATGGTCACGTCCGGCTCGGCCTCATTTTGAAAAGAAAGATGGGCCGTGCCTACCGGAATGCTTGATGATCATACCGTGAATCCATCCAGCTCGGCCGGGGAGCATGGCAGAACATGGCACGCGGGTCGAGATGCGAGACGCTGGAGATGGAATGGGACGCGGGATGCGGGATGTGCAATGCGGGATGCACCGCAGGACGCGGGACGCGACACAAAACACGGGACGTGGAACGATCGAGCCGTCCATCTGCCCGGCTCGGCGTAGGACGCGACCCAGGACACGGGACATGGAACGGCCGAGCCGTCCGTCCGGCTTGGCATAGGACGCAACCCAGGACGCGTGACGTGGAACGGCAGAGCCGTCTGTCCGGCTTGGCATAGGACGCGATGCGGGATGCAGCACATGATGCAGGACATGGAACGGCTGAGCTGCCCATTCGGCTCTGCGTAGGATGCGATGCGGGATGCGGCACGGGACCGTTTACGTTAAGCTTTTCTCAAAAGTTTCTTAGAAAATTGGTTGATGTCTATCCTGTGGCCGAGCCAGTCATGTTGGTTAATGTCTCCCTAAGCCCTGAGGCCGAGCTCAACACAAGTTGGGCATGTTCTGATGGTTCACTGTCCAAAAAGGCGACCGAGCCGGATGGTAGCATGCATCTTGGATACGCTAGGCCGATCGTGGTGTATGTGGGTATGTTTGCTTAAAGTGTTGGAAAGACTATTCTCTGTTTCGTTTTTTTGCCGGGATGAACACCTTTTTCAAGTGCTATTCCAATCCCGGGATGATACTGTTCATGGGACCTGTTCCTTTCCTCTATATGAGGGAGGCTCCCCCTCCTCTTCATCCTCACAAGTCTCCCACCATATATAAAGGTAACTCTCTCGCTTCTCTCTTCTTTCTCTCTCTAGCGTACTTAAAACATGAAGAACACCAAGAACACTTTTACTTTTGCTATCGAAATGTCTTTTGATTCGAATTCGTGGGGAAGAAAAGTTTCTCGGGGTAACATTCGTCCTTTGATCTTCAGGGAGGACCGGACTGAAGGAGAAGGTAGCTCGCGCGATTTTGATTATACGAACTCGGTTTTCACCTGGAATGCCGCTGGGATTCGCATCAAGCTCGAGGAACACGATGGAACTTATGTGTTTCCGCATGGGACTGAAAAATTTGTGCTCAAGTCCTGTATCAAGAGAGAGTCTGAATTCTTGATAGAGAAAGGAATCGAGGATGACGATGAGCCACCAAAGGTATTTCGAAAAGGAAAGCCCAACATGGTTCCTGAGGTCCTAGGGTCGTGCTTATGTGGTGAAAAGAGCATGGAAAGACTTAGAAAGATGTTTGGCTTTCCTGAGGGGGTTGAACTCGTAGTTCCGAGTTCAGAAGATCGTTGCAATAATTCCCCGCCCGGCTGCATTACAGTGTTCGAGGCCTATTTTGACTCTTGCTTTATGACGTTCCGTATCCCTTCGTTGTTGCTTTGGTTTCTTGCTAGGCATCAGCTTGCGATGGGTCAAGTTTAGCCGAAGAGAATGAGAAATATATTGGGACAGTTGACCTTTAGCCTTGAGCGCTCCGTCAGAATTAGGCTATGGCATTTGTTTGGACTCCTCAAAAATCGTAAGACCGCGGTGCTTATGTCATATTATATCTCACCAAAGGTTGGCAGAACGTTGTTCATTGAACACAAAAGCAAGGACGATTTTTGGAGGGATTTCTTCTTCATTGTCAATGTCAACGAATCCTTGGATGAGCCTTGCTACATGCAAGAGATGATAACCAGATAGTCAGAAATCGGTAGCTAACTCTTAATTGGCCGTTCCGGGGTGTTGTTGATTTCATATTCTGGATTAGCAAGCATACTGATTTTGTTCTTGCATTCACTTTTCAGGTTGTCCCTTTTTCTCAACGATTGGTGGTAGCTCGGTGGTTTGTTCGAGTGACGTAATGGAGCTGGAAACATCCAAGTAAGCTATACTTGCACACACACTTGTTTAAAAACTTTAAAATATGTTGAGCAAAGTTCAAAACCTCATTGATTCTTTTGTGACACGTAGTAACTCTTGGGAAGAGATGACCCGTATTTTTGTTCCTTTATGAAGCTGGTTTTGGTTCGACGAAATTCAGTTTTCAAAGTGGGGTAACACAACCACGTTGTGTTGCTGTCCTTGCCACTGTTAGGAGGGTGGTGCATGAGCTTGGTATTCATCTCGGTCAAGAAGTCGGGTATTTCTCGATGAAGCTCATGAAGGAAGCTTAAACAGAGACATTCTAATTAGGATTTAGCTTTGTATTTTTTTTAAAAAGAAATATTTTATTTTGTTTTGCAATTGTAATACAGATTTGTTCAATTATATAATAACTAGATAAGGACCCGTCTGATAAGCAGGTAAAAAAAAGTAATAATAAAATTCTTGTTAAATTATTGAAAAATAATTTTTTATAACCCGTAGTTAACAAATCTAAAAAAATTATGGACAAAAAATTAAATAATTTTTCTTTTTATTTACAATTTAGAATAAAGATATGCATGATACGCGGGTGAAAAACGATTTAAAATCTATAATTGATAACCCGTGTAAATGAAATTTATATATTTAGATTTAATATAAAGATTGACGTAAAGTTATTCAAAATTATATTTTATATTTCACAATTGAGAAACCCGATAAATCAATTAAAAATAATTAATTTAAATTATTTAAACGTTATGAAACTAATCTTTTTAAATTAATAAAAAAAATTTTTAAAAAATCATAGCAATTATTTAAAAAATATTTATAATTACTAAATAAATATAAATATCTTAATAAAATACAAATCTACTAACAGATAAATCTCATACACAATAATAACCTATTAGAAAATAATTAATGTCAATATAAAATCAACTACATTATTACATTAACAATCATTAAAAATTATTGTTATTACATTATTTTGTAGATATTTATATAGAGATAAATTTAGTGGTCTAATTATTAGAATTAAAAATAAACAATTGATGTACTAATGTTAAGATACAATTGATGCACTAACTTAAAGATATTAAACATATAGATGCACTAATATACATAAAACATAGATATAAAATAAACATAATATTTAAAATCAATAAAAGAATTGATGCATAAATGTAAAGAAACAATTGATGCACTAACGTAAATTTGTTTTCATTATTTTTCTTTTTTAAATTTGTAACTTTATAATTTTCTTGTTTCTTAATAATTTTAAGATTTTAACAAATAAATATATTTTGTCACATGTTAACATCCTAAATAATCAAAATATCACTTGTGACGATCTTGTTAATACTAACATTGAGATATCCAACTTTATATAATACGATACATATGTTGTTTTTAATTTTTAATATCAATTTATCCCAAAAAATAATTATAATTTAATACAATTAAAATAATTTAAATTATCCTTAAATAATGGTTAGAAATAATTGCATTTATATAATGATGTAGTATATTATAAATATCAATTCCTAAACGCTGTGAGTAATATTACTAATAACAAAATAATGCTGCTATTATATGATATCTAATTGCAAAGTAACATGCGCTATAATATATGACAATAGAATATCATGTAAAACCACTATCTTTAGTCGCGGACCTGCTATCACAGGCGATGATACAATGTACTTAATACTGCTATGATATCATGAAATGGCATTTTTCTGACGCTGTTAATATTTAATATTCATGTAGTGCCCTTCGATCAATGCCGAGCTGATCGTGTCTTTGTGGCATCGTAACCTGATGCCGAGCTGATAGTGTCTTGGTGGCATCGAAACCTGATGCCGAGCTGATCGACAAAGTTGGCCGAGCCGGTCAGTCAGTCAGCATGCGTGACCGGCTTAGCCAACAATACTGTCCCAAGACGTGCTAAGTGCTTATGGTATGACCAGCTAGGCCAAAATGTTGTCCCATTTTGAGCCGAGCCGGTTGAGACATCTTTCCATAAGGTCATGACGAGCCGATCACATTTCGTTCTTCATCTTTAAGATCATTTCGAGAACTTGTCGATGTTTTAGTAAACTTATCGATGTTTTCGTAAACACCTCGATATTTTACAGAAAACTTCGTAACGTTTTTATCCATCAGAAACGGTAAAACGTTAGCATAAAACAAATCAAAGAAGTTATAGACCAAAGATGGAGAACGATATTGGGCCAAACCGACAAGGAGGATTATCGCAGGCTGAGCCGACTTATCAAAGATTCTCGAAGGTTTATCAAAAGTCGGTATAATATAGGAAAAGACTAGTTCCCACATCGGAAATTTGACTAGTTAGGACTTAAGTTTGTCTAGTATAAATATGATATGATCATGGATGAGGAACTTGAACCAGTGCTTGAACCGGATGAAGGAGAGCTTGTAGCTGAGGAATCGCAAGGAGCTAAGGACGTGCTAGAAGATCCGAAAGGACCTATGACTCGATCCAGAGCCAAGCAATTCAACCAAGCTATTCAACCAAGCCATTGGTGTATTATTAAGACGTTTGAGCTTGAATGAAGAAGAACCCAACCGAGCTACATTGATCGTGTTGGAAGCTGAAGTGCATCAATGAATGGACAAGTGCTGCTTCAAGTGCTCTTTTTCCCTACTTTGGTTTTGTCCCACTGGGTTTTCCAAAGGATGTTTTTAATGAAGCATCACTTCACATCATCCTTTCGTTGATCAGAGGCCATATTCAGGAAGACCTTCACGAATCAGGAAGCTTAAGACGTATTCAGGAAGCCCTTCATGATTCCAGAAGTTTATTCATCTTTAGGAAGGCCAACCTAAATCCGTACTTAGACATATTTTAGGAGTTCAGTCAAACCGTGTCTATTTTGAATTTGAATTTAGTCTTTGTGTGTTTAATGTGGTCTAGTCTCGGAGCCTATTCCAAGACTAGTTCGTTCCCCCACGTTCCTTCTTTTCTTTTCCTTTATATTCTCTTGTAAACTCATTTGCAAATCAATCTATCGTTTATTCAGAAATCTCTTTTGAAGTATAGATTCATCTGTTGGTGTGTCGTATCCAGCAAACCCTTAGTTTCTCTTTGGTGTGTCATATCCAGACTGAGATTAAGCCACGGTTTCAAGAGCTATTCCGCAAGTTCTTGGTTCAAAACCATCAATCATCTTATTGATTCCATCATCACGGCTACATCAGCCAACCATCAGTTATCATCTCAACCTCACAGAGTGCCGATCTAGGGAAGATCTCATTAAGTGGTATCAGAGAGACACTCTGAAGTTGAGTAATCTATCACCATATCTCTTTTCATTTCGTATCACCATTAATCATTCTCATTATCATTTCGTTATAAATCTGTTTAAACCTTACTCTTTAAATTCTGTCACGAATAGATCTAAGTATGGTTGTGACATTTGCATATCGTTAGATTGGAAGTTTAAGGGTTGTTAGAACTATTTACTGGTGTTATTGTTCTCTTGCTTTTCAGGATTGTGTCTGATCGAGAGGAAACTAGCAACAGCGCCAACAACAAACTTCTGATTGAAGCAATCACGGCTCACATGGAGAAAATGATGAACGAAAGGGTGGAGTCGCTTCGTCTAGAAATGCAAAATCAGAACGCTGCATCTCATAAGAGCCTACGCGGGTTAGAGGACAAACAGACGAGAAAGCAGAGAGAGAGAGAGAGAGAGCCTAGAGACAGAGCCGCAGATGAGTATTATGGACACCAAAGCAGTTCTTCTCGTAACAGTCAAAGGAGGAGACGTGATAGAGAAGGCAGAAACCGAATGCAAGAAAATCTCGGAGGCCTTAAGATCAAAATCCCATCGTTCCATGGCACCAACGACCCTGATTTTTACCTGGAGTGGGAAAAGAAAATCGAATTGGTCTTCAATTGTCAACACTATGCTGATATCAATCGAGTTAAAGTGGCTGCTACTGAGTTCTACGATTACGCTTTAAGTTAGTGGTATCAGATCGTCACCACTCGGAGACAAAAACATGAGTTTCCAGTAGAATTATGGGCAGAATTGAAGAACCTCATGAGAAGAAGGTTTGTCCCTAGTCACTATCCCCGAGAGCTGTATTCAAAACTCAGGAAACTCGCTCAAGGAAACCGATCTGTTGAAGACTACTACCAAGAGTTAGAAGTCCTGATGTTAAGAGCCAATATCTTAGAAGACAAGGAAGCTACCATGTCACCCTTTTTAGGAGGATTAAATCCCAAAATACAAGACAGAGTTGAAATGCAACAATATGAGGAGTTGAAATGCAACAATATGAGGAGTTGGAGGAAATGTTGCATAAGGCTATCTTGGTGGAAAAGCAACTAAAGAAAAAAAGCTCTTCTCGGCCAAGTTACGGAGCCAATACCAGCCGAACAAGTTATCAAAGAGATGGCAAGCAACCATTGACGTTCAAACCAGAAGCGAAGCCATTTCTTGGAGGACAAGACAAGAACAAAGGGGCGGTAGGAGCTACCACAACCAGAACAAGAGATCTTAAGTGTTTCAAGTGTCAAGGTATAGGACACTACGCGAGTGAATGCACCAACAAGAGGGTTGTGATCATCAGAGAGAATGGAGAAGTTGAATCGGAAGAAGAAACTCCTTTGGATGATCATCAGTTCTTAGAGGAATCTGAAGAGAAACCAGCCGCAGGTGAACTACTTGTTGCTAGAAGAACTTTGAGTATTCAAAACAAAACCGAAGAGCAAGAGCAGAGGAGGAACTTGTTCCACAGGAGATGTCAAGTCAAGGACAAAGTGTGCAGCTTGATCATCGATGGAGGCAGCTGTACCAACGTATCCAGTCAAACAATGGTTCAGAAACTCGGGATAGAAGAGAAGAAGCACCCGAAACCATATCAGATTCAGTGGCTCAATGACGCGGGAGAGTTGAACATCAAAACTCAAGTGCT
>OVBI01001380.1:0-30277 GCA_900406495.1 Sisymbrium altissimum | reverse complement strand
AATAAAACATCATGTCCCTCCTAAGATCCCACCCCGCCATAACCATGGGAACGAAGAGGACAACGCAAGCTGCTAGTACTCTCAAATGAATCGCTCCAAGCATTTCTCTTGGATCTCAGGTTTCGATATCAACAGACACATCTAGATTTCATCTTATAACAAAAACGAATTTCATACAGATTCGGAAAAAAGTTTGATTTTTTTAACCTTTTTTTTTCAAGAACTAAAAAGGTAGGGTTACTAATCTGGTTTGGTGAAGAGATTCCATTGAAAATTGAAAATAAAAATTGAAGGCAAAGATGAAAATTTGGTGAGATTTGGAGATTAAAAGGAACAAAATAAACGTAGGCTTCTTCCTTTTTTTGGCTTTTAACTTTCCATTTCTGTAAGATGTCGATTTAAACAAGTGTGCTCCCTAGACTTTCGAGTGTGTATCTAGCCCAGTGGATATATACTATTAGGACATAATGTCTCATATCGGAAGTTGTAAGAGATCTTAAATAATATATAAATGATATAGTTTTCTCTACTTATTTCCAATTAGTTTTGAATTGAAAGCCCATAAAACTTAACATAGTAGCACAGTCCGATCCAAAAAATTCAAATCCGATCCAATGCAAAGTTGGTCCAATTATCAACAAGTCCCAAAATTGATGTTGTTGATCAAAGCTCAAACATTCCGAGATTAATGACCCAGATAGCCATTATCTCAAAGGGGCGTATTAGGACATAATGACTTATATCAGAAGTTAGAAGGGATCTTAGGTAATATATAAGGAATATATATGAGTTTCTTCACTTATTGCAAATTGGTTTTGAATTAGAAGCCAATAAAACTTACAATATACTACCCTTTTACACCATGAGATAACAAGATCTATAGTCTCTTTAGACACAATTTTTCAATTAGATCTTCATTTCAAAATGATGTTGTATCATTTAACACCCAATTTATAAAAAATAACGACCACAATTTTGATATTAGTTTTAAAAGTCAACTAAAAATTTACGGTTTTTTGGCAATAAATTAGTTCATGTCTTCTTTGACAAATTTTGCAAAATTTGTGTTTTTTAGCCGAACTCCCATACATAATATATTTAATAAATATTAAAAGTGTTATCGAATTTTTTTGTCATCGGTGTTATCGGGTTTAATAAAAGTAAATAATGTGTTAATAATAGTTTAACTAGTTAGCTAAGATACTCAACACAACAATATTTGAAATCAATCATTTGTGTTAGATGAAACAAAAATAATAATAACTAGCTTTCTCAAAGTTAACAATCAATCAATACTTTCTATCATCACAGAGATTTTGGTATTTATCTGTAACAATTTTCCTGTTAGTAATCATTCCCTTGTATCAAATTAAGTAATTAACAGATCACACAATACAAAAACACATCCTTCAATATCACACTATAGATTAAGACACCAAATGTGACTTCTGACCGTAACATAGATTAGTGAGAAGATCTGCATACAGTAAGCAATGAAAAGAGAGTAGGAGAATGCTTACCCTTCGGTCCCCACTCGCTTCTTCTCTCTTGCAATTGGGCCCCGTAAAGCTGAAATCAACTGGACTCTTAAACTTTTGCAGGTAAGGGCAACCGGGAGTGAGGAAACTCCATGTGACTTGTGAGATGTCAGTGACACACTGCAGAATCTGCTTAAAGTTTTCTTTGATCTCTCTCTGCGAATTGTGGGTTTCAACAAGCATAAGACATTTGGTGCATTTGACATCATATTCTCCAGAAGACTCCATCAAAATATTCCGGGCAAGTTCTAACAAGGATTCTCCAGCTCTTGTCCAGAAATTTGCAGCAGAAATAGCAAGAGAAAGTTCTGTAGAAACGAGATGGTGAGAAACACCTGCAAGGAAGAGAGAGTAAGCTGCACTTATCCTGCTCATGTAAAAAGCCTTCACCATATCAGTTTCAGAGTCGATAGAACGGATTCTGTAAGCAGTAGCAAGACTAATGTATGCATGCAGAGCAACATGATGACTCGGATGTAACCGTAGCTGATGAGGTGGCTGTGAAGAATTTCCTTTGATCTGGATGCCATGTTGCAGAACACTCTCAATCTTCTCGCAACATGTTTCAGGATTTATGTTCTCTGATAGAAAATCAT
Source organism: Sisymbrium altissimum (assembly GCA_900406495.1). NCBI lineage: Eukaryota > Viridiplantae > Streptophyta > Magnoliopsida > Brassicales > Brassicaceae > Sisymbrium > Sisymbrium altissimum. The sequence goes on along the minus strand of OVBI01001380.1, from coordinate 28,143 downwards.
CTATGGATTCCTTGATGTGATCAGTCATCTTTCCCACTGTATCATCTTCGTTGGTGGCTACGTGATGATGAACAACGGTTGTTTTGTCATCCTCCAAGGCAACTACTCCCTAGAATGGATGCATCATAAACATTAGCTATTTCTAAGAACCCATCTAAACCAAACGTAAAGATAAACAGAATAAGCTGACACTTGGATAGCTTTTGATCTAAGTGTTGCGTCTGTTGTATAAACGAAGTTGCAGTTACATTTATTGTTCAACTCAAACTCAGTCAAGCAACGTAAAGGCGAAACAGATGGTTATGCAATAAGATTTTTAAGCTATACTTTGGAATTTGGATAGCTTTTGATCTAATATTATGGTCTCTGTTGTATTGATACCTCTAAAATAGAGTCCACATAAGCAGGAGGTGATGCTGCACATCGTCCACAGCTACAAACAAATCGATATTTTGACCACAAATCTGACTTCCTCAATCCCTAATGATAAGAAAGGAACACACTTTTTAAGCAAAGATAAACAATGTACCTATCCAAATAGAATGATTTCTCAAAAGCACATGATATTGGACAAACAAGAGAATTTCAATACTCAGATTTTCTCGAAATCGCACCGTTGGTTGCAGTAGATCGATATATGATATAGTAATCTTTTCACCACTCTTGATCTTCTTGATGCTTCTAGCAGTTANATATCTAACTGTTTTTCCCCAAAAAAAAAAAAAAAAAAAACTAACACTAAACTAATTAAACAGGAGAAAGTATTGATATCGTTATAAGTTATAACATTCAAACTGAGCAAACAACCTTCATAGAGTGAGGTGTTGCTGCTACAAACACCAAAATGTTCCTGAAACGACGTCGTGGTGGAAGCAAAAAGTCCTTTCATTTCTAAGTTTGGAAAATGTAAAAAAATAAGAGAGAACGTTTTGTGTCTTTAAGAGAACCTTGTCTGTGTTGTTGGAGACGCGAGGAAGCGTTTTTGTCGGATCATCATGAAACGACGTCGTGGTGGTGTGAGGAGAGATCAAGAAACGGTAACAAGCGTTTGGAGAACAGTTATGATTGATCCAAGAGAATCGCGAGTCATAAACCGCGATTCCAAGACCGCGTCCGGAGCTATCTTGCACCTCTACGGCGTTCGTTAGCACAGAGCATATAGCAGCTTCTTCTGACATTGTGTCTTTCCGGTCGGACTTCATGACGGCGGAGATGTAATTGGCAGCGTGATGGATAGAGATGGAGAAGGACGAATCAGTCATGAGGAGGTGGTGGTTTGTGAGAAGGCCACCGTATCGGTGCGGCAACGAGGCGGAGGAGGAGGAGGAGATGGAAGTGAGGAGACGAAGAGCGGCTCGGATGTCGGAGGAGAGTATTGGAAATATGTCTGGAGGGAAGACGGTGGGAGAGTCGTTGAGGGAGCAAGTGGTGGAGCAGTAGAGAGAGGTTGGAAAGTGAGGCGGAGGTGGGGGAAGGAGGGAGAAGCAGGAGGAGCAATGAGAGGAGAGGAATGAATCGTAGAGAGAGAAAGTGAGAGGAGAGAGTGGTGGAAATAGATCAACGCCGATGTTGATGTCTTCCGCCGCCATTATCTCCATCCCCACCGATGTCACTCAGTTCAACAATTGCAGAAATGTTAAAATCTAAAAATGACAAGTTTTATTTATTGATTAAATTAAATAATAAAAAGTAGTTTATTATTGGTGCATTCTTAGTAATTTAAAAAAAACTTATATTCTACTAGAGAGTTTGAGTGTTTAGCAAAGTATTATTTAATTTTATTTATTAATATATATGTTATTTTATATTGTGTTTTAACATTATTGTTACTTTATTAATTTTATAGAGGTTGACATAATTAATATTCGAGTCCAATCTTCATAATTATTGAGAAATTATTTACACTAACCGATACTTTTTTCATAAATAATTACATATGGAAACATTTTATGTTTGATACACTTTTGATATGTGTAATAACTTTTTTACCTTTAAAACAAACTAAACTAAATTTCTATTCTATTTTCAATAAAAAAAACACATAATTAAACATCACCCATTATAGAATCTAAATTCATCTTTTTAAATAATCTCTTCTTCAAATCAGTGAATCTCTAGCGATTCGACTCATATTCGATGTTCATCTCTAATTATTTCTTCTATATACCTTTTACAATAATCAGTATGTCTAGATCTACTATTTTCTATTTCTATTTCTTTAAATAAAATCTACTAGATCTATTCATTTTTCTTTAAATTTCATCATTTATCCAAAGATGGAATAACAAAAAAGATGCAATCAAAGTGTTCGACAAAATACATGAGAGACACATGTGGAACAAATGTCAACAGATGTACAGCAGACCGTGAATAGCAAACCGTGCACAGAAAACCATAAACAACAAGTCATGAACATAAGTAATAACTTAGTTCTATATTGTACACACAGTTATCCAGAACACATTGTCCATAACATATTGTCCATTATTCCATGTCAAGGTTTCTTATCTTTGATGGACATGGTTATGTAGACAACTTCTACTGGATACTGCATTATGTGAAAATAAGGGCATGGTTTCCAAATTTATTTCGATACTATATAAATTTTAACAAGATCATTGTTTTCTTTTTCTACCGTATTTTGTTTTTCAATGCTTATGTATATCTTCTTAAATCATTTAGCTTGTTAGTTATACATAGTTGTCGGATGATCACCGTGGAGAAGAAATGATGCACTGCACCAATGTTTTGTTCACATTAAAAAAATCCACAAATATCTATTTTTGGTAATATCAGTTGATCTTGTCCACAATATGATATCCATGATATCTTGTCCATGTCCATGTACAAATAAAATCTGATGAGTAAATGTTTGTTTCATGCATTGAATAAATAAATCAAATTTGTAGATTGTTTGTGGAGATTTATCATCACTTATATATATGTGGATATGTTATAGTGGATAGATTAGTATGGTTTTGATATGTCAACAACATCAATTTGGATGAATTATCAAATATAAGATAACGATCAGTATCCATGAAACTATGAACATATGGATGGTCTCTCGTGGATGCTTATAATATTTTTGTTCATAACATTTATCCATAATATTTTGTCCTCTAATTATTTATTTATATATAAAAAATATATGAAAGTGGATCTTAAAATAAAGTAAAAAATAAATTATAATTTATTATATATATATATAAAAATTTGTATGATTTTTTGAATAAAATGAATAAATAAAATAGAAGATAGAGAAAATGACTTAATTGAAGAATTTTTTTTTTAAAGGTCTTGACGTAAAAAAAAATTAAAAGAAAACGGTTTCTAGTTATAGTTACACATCATTTTCATTCTCGGCCACAAGATTTACAATTTATAATCTGAACCATACAATTTAAACATTTAATATTACTATAGTTAAAACACAACAAACTTACTAACCAATCGACAAACAACAGAAGGGCAATTTGGTAAAAACAAATTAGAGATCATATCCTCAAATGTGTCTCAATCACAAAGTGTGTCATCATATAAGTTTATGGGTTAAAAGTGTCATATTGTGTAAACGACTCATTATTGAGAGCATTCAACACTCCAAGAACCAGATACTATACGAGGTATCTTCTTTTTGTCAATTAAAACTCGTGTAGGAAAATTAAATAGGATAACGTATAATACGTTTGCCAAAAGTACATATACATATTTTTGTTTCTATAAAGTTAAGGAGGTGAAAATAGTTCGAATCTAACCAAAGAAAAAGGATATTTAAAAATAAAGATAAAGTTAGTCTTCCACTCTTTTTAATGATTAGAGTCAATTAGTCTTTTTAATGAGATTAATCTTTATCACATTCTCTTTGTTTTCCAAAAATATCATAGATCTTTACGAAATTTGTTAAATTTCAAATTAAAGTTTTCCCTATTTGATGTTTATTGTTTATTTAAGATTCTTTAGAAACTTTTTTTGAAAACAATCAAAGTAGAAAAACGTTTTTTATAATATTTCATTAAATGATTGTACAAGGAAAGTAAAGTACTAGTTGTAGAAACGAAAGCGAGGAAAAAATCATAAATAATTTTATTTTATTGGATCAAGAATCTCATTATGTATTCAGTGTAAATAAAAGATCTTCCTTTGTTATACTATTAAATTCTTGACGATGAATCGTTTTCATAACTTCGATATTGTTATTCATGATATTTTTTTCATTTGATATCACCGAAATCTAATTCATCTTAGTGAGTCTACAAGCGAAAGATTTCTCATCTCAATGGGATTAAATCCCGAGATGCTCCAAAGAAAAAAAATATACGATTAAATTAAGGAAGTCATTATTCTTACATTTATTGCTACTGCACTCTTCATTCTCATTCCTACTGCTTTTTTGCTTATAATTTAGGTAAAAACAGTTAAACAAAATAATTAACTTGAATACAATTTGAGTACCACTGAAAAAAAAAGTCAATTTATTGCCTTAAATTAAAGAAATGCATTAGACTCAGTAGTATCCTAAGGGGCCCGTTACTATGGTAGAAAGAGATCACTATGGTAGAAAGAGATCTTTTTCTACCGTACTAACCATTAAGGTTATTATAATGTATAAAAATATATACAAATGGAATCCCCTATATATTATTTGAGAATCCCTTTTTTAAAAAAAAATTTATATTCATATGTTATTAACATATATGACATCACGATGTGTCATCACCATAAAGTTTTTTAGAGTCATTTTAGAAATAGGCTTAAATTACTAGAACAATTATAAAATATGTCACTCATAATTTGGTTCAAAATATCAAATATTCTTATATTAAACTAATCATCTCTATAATTAATTACTAATTTAAACCAAAAATCTCTCCTACTATTTCCTTATATAAAATCTATAAAATTAGTAAATAATTTATTAATAAAGATTTGATATTAAATTAAAACATATTAATTATTTTTAAATCATTGAAAAATTTCCATTATTGTGCTTTTAATTTTGCTTTTTTAAAAAATGAATCATAATATCAAACGTATAATACAAGAATCTAAAACTTTTTTCATATGCTATAATTTGACTTTTAAAATGAACAAAATTTATAAAACTATTGAAAGTCTACTTCATTTTTTATTGTATTAAAAAGATTGTTAAAAATTCCAATAGAAAATATCAAAATGACCATTAATTACATGATTCATTTGTAAGCATTCAAATTTAAAAAGTTATATTCAGTTTAACTTTAATTTTTAATTTAAGTATAAAATTTGACTGTAAAAGAAAATTAGTGGATATTTTAATCGATTAAAGTTTTCAAAGTAAAAATAAACAAATTATATTCAATTTTATTTAAAATTTCTCATATAACTACATCCATGTTTTCATTGTTATCAATATAATCTTTTTTATTTGACTAAAACTACTCATTTTTTATTTTTATTTTAATTAATCTATATTAACTTTTATAAGAACCTATTGGGGTTTAAAATAATTTTAGTTTAATTAATTTATATTAAATTTTATAGGAATCTATTGGAGTTTAAAATATTTTTTTGTGATTTATTATAAAATAAAAAAATGTATGATAGAAAATAAGTTATTTATATATTTTTATGTAAATCATATTTTATATTATACATTGATAAAACATATTTACTTACTTTTATAATATAATTTATTATAAATTTAGACCATATGTAAAAACTTGATGAAATATTATATATAAATAAATCATCATTAAATTATATTCAAGTTAGATAAATTCACATATCCAAAAAATTATAATACAAAATATCTATTTAGATTTATTTGATTAAACTATTTTATCTTATATTATAAATGTTTAAATTCACAAATATAAAATTGAACACTATACTAAATAATTATGTTTTAATATTTTTCTACAAAAAATTAAATAATAAAATTTAAAAGTTTTATTTAAGATATAATTTTAAATTAAATATTATAAAATAATTAATAAATATTTCACCCTGCGCAGAGTGCATGTTATTACCTAGTATCTTAATATAAAGAAATCCACCCAAATCTCTTTTTTTCTTTATAAATGTAAAGTAAATATGAATGAAATAGAATATGAAATGTATGTACATACTTTCACAACTTCATTTATTTGTTTGATCTATTTAATACGGATAATCTGAATTCAATAAAATTTCTTGAAATTTTGAAAAGGGGTTACCCCATGAATTGATATAAAACTATAAAATGAGTCAATAAAACAATACATAAATCCCATTTCTAACAATAATCTTAAAAATTTCGCAGGCTGATCTAGAAAACTAAAACAATTGATACACGTTGATAGAGTTTGATTACTTCTGGAGTCCACTTCTTCCCCATACTACGAGAGAGGCAAAATGTAAAAATTACCTTTCAACCAGCCCATTCGAGACTTAATATATCCATGTGAATTGTATTCCTTATTTCTAAGAATATGAAGAAACTTTTCCATTATTATTCACTAATAATTGAATAATAGTGAAATCACTGGTGCATAGTAAGAGAGAGAGAGAGTGAGAGAGAGAGAGAGAGAGAGAGAGAGAGAGAGAGAGAGAGAGAGGACTAAGATGTATTTAGTCATCATTGATGAAATACTCAAAAAATCGACTTATCTTATAATGAGTTACTTTTAGTTATTGAATTTCTAGTAAAATCGACGAGATCTAAATACTAGTAAACAGACACTTTTCGAAGTATCCAAAAAATTTGATTTACATGTAGAAAGAATAATATTTTTTCTTTTTTTTTATCGTTTTTTATTTTTGGAAGTAAAACGAAATGCAATTTTTTATATTTATTGAATGTCTGAGCATTTCGAGACTTTCATGAGTATGTATCCAAAATATCTTAGGTTCTTTCCAAAACTGTTAATTTAATTCCCTCTCTGCTAACCAATCTAATGGATTTCCCTCAACTCCTTTTAGTTTTCTTCGAATCTGATAGGAAAAACTTTAGGTTAGAGAATAGAACCTCGAGAACCAGAGGCTTAGAATCACGAAAAGAAAGTATCAATAGTCTTTTCCTACATTTGTTACAGTTTAATAACATGATATTTCAAGTCTATTGTTGAGGCGGCACCCAGATTTGAACTGGGGAAAATGGATTTGCAACAGGAATCGAGAAAGGCTCAGATTCAGCTTAAGATTGAAGAAATTTCCTCGATTTCTATTTCAGGATTCACAAAACTACTCATTGGATTCATAAACCTGTAAGAATCAAGAAAGACTCAGCTTAAGATCAATGTACCTTTAGAATCACAGAACGTATGAGCATTTAATTATGAAAATATATAAATAGATTCTGCAACAAACAAAAAAAATGGGGTTCCACTCAGTGATTTTATCGATTCCCTTCAGCTTTTATTTTGAATCTTTTTTTTATTCTGTCACCCTTTTTTTTTCCTTCATAACTTATTTTCCGTCTTCTCTCTTCAGTTCCCCTCTTTAATGTCTCTCTTATCTCTTCCTTCCTCTTTGTGCCATCTTTTCCTTCTCTTGTCTCCCTCTCTTCCTCTTTCAACACCTCTCTTATTTTCCCTCCTCGTCCCGTTCAAGTAGTCCCCCTCCTCCATATATATTCAAATCAATCTTTTCTTCTCTTTTCTCTCTCATGTTCCTTTAATATTCAATTCTCTTCGATTTTCCAGGTCCCCCCTTTTGCCTCTTGCCTCTTTTCTCTGCCTCTTTCTCGAACCCTTCTGTTCTGTGTCATTATATATATATCTTCAAACTCCCAATCCTTTCCAGTTTCAAGTTATGATTATTGCCTCTCTTCTGTCCCTCAGTTTACCCTCGTTTACAATCACCTTCCCCGCCTCTCTCTTTCCCATCAAATTTCTTGGCACTTTCCACGTCATCATCATTCTACCTCCTTCACGTCATCATCAAACGCCCGTCCCTCTTTTCCATCAAATCCCCTTTCCTTCGCCACTTTAACCGGGTTTGAACGGTGACCAAAACCCCAATTTAATTGTATTTAAAGGCAACTAGAAAATAACTGACTGTTCCCGTTTAGTAAACCGTTTAATCTTGAAATCTCATCGAAACCGTTTCTTTCATGTAGGCTTTGATTTAATTACGTATAAAAAGTCGTAATCATGAATCCTAAAAATCAAAAACTATAATCATAAAGTTTGTGCGCCTTAACCAAAACCTCCTAAACCCTTCATCACCATCATCCATTTGAGGTTTTCACAGCCAAGATAAAAATGCCATCTCCATGTAATTCGTTTCTAGTCATTGCTTCTTCAGTATGCTAAGGTAGCTTGGACTCTTTCATGAACAATTACGACCAAAAAAACCTGCCCGAACCCTTGATAAAAGACTTCACGAAGATGATACTTGAAGGTTTGGTCTCGATATATTCTTGAAGAGGATGCACGTATGAGCTGTTGTTTCATCCGTTTTTGCCTCCTCACCGAGAAGAAGAAGAAGAGGAGGAAAAGAAAATGAAGGAGAAGAGAAAATCATTTATATTGAAGTTGTTGAAGTTGAGAATCAGACGAAGACGTTCCAAGAAGAAATCAGCGGCTGAAGATGTTGTCTTTGTTTCAGAGAAGAAACCTCTCAAGATGAGGATTTTTCCGACAAATGCCCCACAGTTTAAGAGAACTCTGAAAAAAGTTTTGAAGCTGAAGATTATGCTTATGAATATATCAACTAACTTCAATTTAGTTTGTATTCATTAAAGTTTAGTATGTAGTTTAGGTTCATTAACGTTTAGTGTGTAGACAGTTGATATTCATTAACGTTGAGTATATCTGTTCAGCTTATATGTAAATCAATTTTACATGTATATCAGGTCTCATTACAACATTATAACTAATTCAACTACACAGAGTTCTGTCCTCTGCAAAATTCTTCTGCAATCCCAATCTCAATCTTTTTACTGTGGTTGGCAATCAAAAATCATTTTTTAAGTCTGGAAATCTTAATACATGTGAAAAGAAACTATTTGATATAATGTTCATTAGCTTTTTATCTTCAACTAAACAAAGCAAAATGCCAAAAAACAGACAATTAATGCAAATTAAGAACTAATGCAATTAAAAAATTAGAGATTGGATTTTGGAACAACGCCTAACAACACAGTTCCTTTATTTCAAAAATTATCTTACTTACTTTGCTATGGCGAACGATTGATATATGTTTCATCATTTTTAGCCCTGCAGGTTGTCCTCACCAAGGGTCAAGAGAGAATGACGCAGTTTAGCAAAAGAGTTCTGCATAAAGGTGGCACAATATTTTGTTACTCCTGAAAACGTAGAAGAAGGCTTTTGGCTAAGACAAGAGTTCTTGAGATTTCCAAAAGATCACAGATCCAAGTATCCAACCAAAGATAAACTACAGCTACTTTGATTATTTCTTTATATCTGAATGTTACGAATCGTGTCGAAACATAATAGTTAAAGCTAAAGAGAGCCTACTTTCAGGTTTTTATTAAACTTTCATTTAATATATGAGATATTTGTTATAATCTTTGGTTTTGATTTAAAAGCGAGGGGGTTAGGCGAATAATTCTTCAGCTAGTCAAGAGGGTACCTAATGCAAATCCATTAACGAGTTAAAACTTACATTAACTTGGTGATTGTATGGACCATTATGAAAATAATTATATGAATGCTGATGGTATAGACCATTATAGTTTATATTAATACTGGAAACTAAAATATTCTATTTTTAAATTGAGAGGGAAATTTCTTATTTCTATTATATATATTAAATTTTCATGTAGTTTTGTTTTAAACATTTAACTAAGAGGTAATTTATATTCCTTGTCACCCTTTTCTTTCTTCATATCAAAGGTCTATTTACACCTAACAACACAATTCCTTATTCAAAAACTATCTTATCTACTTTGCCAAGGCGAACAGTCGATATTTGTTTCATCATATTAAGATAACAAGACCTCAGGGAAGCTGTTTTCAGCCCAGCAGGTTGTCCTCACCAAGAGTCAAGAGAGAAATACACAGGTAAGCAAAAGAGTTCTACATAAAGGCGGCACTATATTTTGTTGCTCCTGAAAGTGTAGAAGAAATATAATACAACATTTCTTGAGATTTCCAAAAGACCACAGATCCGACGAAAATAAACTAGAGTTATTTTGACTAATTATCTATATCTGAATGTTACGAATCATGTCAAAACATCATATTTGAAGTTAAAGAGAGTCTACTTTTAGGTTTCTATTAAATTTTTAGTTAATATATGAGATAATTGTTAAATCTTTGGATTTGAGTTAAATCGAGGGGGTTAAGCAAATAGTTCTTCAGCTGGTCGAGAGGTTAACTAATGCAAGTCAATTATCGGGTTAAAACTTACATTGATTTTCTGATGGATCATTATGAAACAATGATATGAATACAGATGGTATGAACCATTATAGTATATTAATACTGAAAACTAAAATATTATATTTTTAAAACTCAGAAAAAGAGATTTTTGTTTTTTATTATATTAGAGAGGTATTTATATTGGTCAATTTGGTGGATAACAAAAAAAACTACATAATTAAGAATATAGCACCCATAAATAGATAATTCAATCGGTAACATTTGTCACGTTATTTTTCTGGTTTTACCCTTTTATTCACCCCGTTAACTGTTTAAAAAATTGAATTATTTACATTGTGAGACACTTTTCCATTTGAAACACACTTTGAAGTTGTAGAAAATCCATCTTATCCTTCAATTATACGAAACTAATTTTTTTTTTCTATTGCTCTTTCTCTCTCTCTCTTCCATCATTTCTTTCCCTCTTCTTCTTCTTTTTTATTGCAGTTTATTTTGTGATGTGATAATTCACATAAACCAATCATCTTCAATAAATTTTATAATTTATTTTTTAAACTGAAAACTATAATCAGATAGTTTACGTCTATTCGACTCTCAATTAGCATAATTTTGTGTTATCTAGCTTTAGCCACGAGATATTTTTTTTTAGTTGAATTAAATTCGTTTTGGGTAAAAAAAACAAATCAAATTATTGTTTGTTGTTTCAGGTTCTTGTAAAATTGCTATCTATAAAAGTATAAGAAGATGTGCTCAGTGTTATAGTTTCTTTTACTAATGAATGCAATTGAGATTCTATTGTTTTCGATATACTTATAAAGGGTTATCTGAAATTAAATTTGGTAGATGAAGGCTTCTTGGTTGTACAGGTTGTGAATGTTTGTCCGTGACATGCAATCAATTAAAACTTTTTCACACGAAATATCTCAGTCGGACTTTGTCCACAAAAAATATCTCTATCGGAGCTTGTCTACATAAAACATATCCATCAGAACTTGTCCACATTATCTATATGAATATGTTATCATGGACAAATGAATATAGACAGATATGCCCCCATATTCAAGTTTGTGCATATTTTTAATCAGTTTTTTTGCATATTTGGTAGTTTAGTTTGATCTTCTTAGATATGTTATACTTCTAAGATTCAAAACTGGGATAAGTTAAAAGAGATATAATTAATATATATTGGGTACAAGTTGCAAAAAAAAGTTATGTTGTGTCCAATTAGTATTGAACAAATGTTCAATAAGTGATGAATGAATTCAAATGGTCAAAATGAAATAAGAATAATTTGTTGTTGTTGTATATCCACATGGAATAGGTGTGTATCCATCTCGAACATATGTCTTATACAAGATGGAATGAAGTTTTTTTCATTTCTTAATTGTGTATCCATTTAGCTATGGACATATGTTTAATATAAGATGGATGAAACATTAACATTGATGGACATGACAAAAATGTTCATGGCCAAAAAATTCTTTTTCTAAATGTGATTGTTAGATTAGAAGATTTATCATTCATTACATATACATGGATATGTTATAATAGACAGATTAGTATGGTCTCATATGTCAACAAGATCAACTTGGATGGATTATCAAAGACAAGATATCAATCGGTATCCACAAAACCATGAACATATGGATGGTCACTTGTGGATGTTTTCTAATATTTTGTTCATAATATTTATCCATAATATTTGTCCATAAATTATTTATACATACATAAGAAAATATATGAAAATGGATCTCAAAATAAAGGAAAAAGTGAACTATAATTTATTATATAAAATTTTAAAATCTGTATAACTTTTTAAGAATAAAAATGAATAAAGAAGATATATGAGAGAGAAAATGAGTTAAAGACAAAAAAAATTGAAAGATAAAAAGGTTAATAAAAATATGATCGTTCTAATTAAGTTTTAAGGAGTTTTTTTTTTTATGTTTCACAGATTAAATTGTATCTAAAATATATCTAATATGTGTTACAATCATAAAATGTCTCAATATGTAAGTTTGTAGACTTAAAGTGCTCTATTGTGTAAACAACTCTTTAAAATTTGTCTGTACTATATAAATGGGTGTATAGATAGCAATTTCTGTGTCCTATTTATACAGTACGTTCATATAGTATAGTATGTATGTTAACTATATGATATATTATAGAGCCTATAGACATACTAATTGTTTATATATATGAGCATGAAAAGCCATTTCGATGGTGCAATAGGCGAACTGCTTGAGCCCGTTTCAAGATGTGTAGCAGTAATTGCAGAGTTGTAATTTATTTGTTGTAAAAATAATAAATTACAAATATACCCATCTGACTTTATTACATAAATTACTTATTTAGATGTAAATTTTAGATAAAAAAATAATATAACAAAATCATATTTTGTAATTATTTTTTGGCCAAATTAAAAAATTGCGGTTTTCTGGCAAAAACCGCAAAATTTTAATTTTTTTACAATACCGCAAAATTAAGTTTTTTCCGCCAAAACCGCAAATTACGTTTGCCTTGAAGAAAACGCAGTACTGTGGTTTGAGCGGGAAAACGTAATTTTGCAGTATTGATGGAAAAACTTTATTTTACGGTTTGGTGGGGGAAATAATAATTATATGGTTTTTACCGAATAACGTAAAATTACGGTTTTGGCGACAAAATGTAATATTACGGTTTTGGTGGAAAAACGTAATATTATGGCTTTGGCGGGCAAACACAATATTACAGTTTTAGCGAGAAAACGTAATATTACAGTTTTGGCGGGAAAACGTAATATTGTGGTTTTGGCGGGAACATTCAATATTACGGTTTTGGCGGAAAAATTCAATATTTATATTTTGGCGAGAAAACGAAATATTGTGTTTTTGGCACTAAAACTTTTTTCTGGAAAACAAAATTTTATAGTTTTGGCATGAAAACGTAATTTTGTGATTTTGGTGGTAAACGGAATATTGCATATTTTGCGGGAAAACAAAATTTTGCGGTTTTGGTGGAAAACACTATTGCGGTTTTGGCGGAAAAACATAATATTTGGTGAAAAACAAATATTGTGGTTTTGGCGGAAAACACAATATGGCGGTTTTTGCGGGAAAATGTAATAATTGCAGTTTTGGCGGAAAAATACAATATTACGGTTTTGGCGGGAAAACACAATATTGTGGTTTTGTCGGGAATACGCAATATTGCGGTTTTGGCAGGAAAACGTAACATTGCGGTTTTGACGAGAAAACGAAATTTTGCAGTTTTGACGAGATATTGAAATTTTGCGGTTTTGACTGGAAATTGAAATTTTGCGGTTTTGACTGGAAATCGAAATTTTGCGGTTTTGGCGGGAAATAAACTATAATGTAAAGTCTAAACAAGGATTTCAAACTTGAATTTTACGGTTTTGGTGGGAAGTAAAAAATAATGTTATGACATGCCTTTAGGGTTGCGTTTTAAATATAGAGATGAGCTAAAGAAGGCTGTGGACTGGTGGTCCATTAAAAGGCGGCGAAAGTGTGCAGTAAGAGAGCCCGAGAAGGATATGTATAGGTTTGAGTGGATGAGATGGAAATGTAAGTGGTCAATTTGTGCTGCAAGAATGGAAGGAGACGATCTTTTTAAGATAACCAAGTGTTCTGCTCCACATACTTGTTGTCCTAAAGATTTTGAAGCGGAGTTTCTAGTAGACGAGATTGAACATGTGGTCAGGGTGCAGCCACGCTCTCAATTGCAGAGTTGAACAAGTGGTGGGCTGAAAAAAACTGGCTATGAGCTTGCAACTTCCAAGATGCAAGAAGGGAAACTTGAAGTAATCAAAAGAGTATTTGGAGAGGAGGTTCAGAGTTTTCTAGTCATTCCCAAGTTAATGTCTGCCTTTTGTTTATATAATGAACTGCTCGTTGACTGGCAATACAATATTTTTCATAATTCTAAGTTTGCATCATTTTATGGGCTATATTAGACATTTTCACAGTATATCGAAGGGGTTCAACTCTGTAATAGACACCAGAATCTTGAACGGCAAGTACCAGTTGAAACTGATGATTGCTTTAGAGGTTGATTCAGCCAACAAAAATTTTCCCCTTGCCTTTGCGGTTAGTAAAGAAGTGTCCACCAAGAGTTACCGTTGGTTTCTCAATAATATCATAAAGAAAGTTATACAAAGGAAAGGCCTTTGCCTCATCTCTAGTCCCCACCCGGACATACTCCCCGTTAATAACGAACCCGAGTCTCGTTAAAAAGAACCATTGGCTTATCGCAGATTCTGTCTAAGACTCTGCATTACCAGTTCTATGATATTTTTGAAAACGGCAAGCTGGAATTTCTTGTGGAGAAGACTAGACGTTCATGTCTGAAGAATGTATTTGATTTCTACACGAATGACATCAGATTATAAAATTGGATTTTGGAACAACACCTAATAACACAGTTCCCTTATTTCAAAAGACTATCTTATCTACTTTGCTATAGCGAACGATTAACATATGTTTCATCATTGTCAGCCCTGCAGGTTGTCCTCACCAAGAGTCAATAGAGAAATACACAAGTAAGCAAAAAAGTTCTGCATGAAGCTGGCACTATATTTTGTTGCTCCTGAAAGCGTAGAAAAAAGTGTTTGGCTAACACAAGAGTTCTTGAGAATTCTAAAAGGCCACAGATCCAACGAATGATAAACTAGAGCTACTTTGATTATTTTTTTTATATCTGAATGTTACGAATCATGTCGAAACATCATCTTTGAAGCTAAAGAGAGGCTTTACTTTCGGGTTTCTATTAAACTTTCGGTTAATATTTAACATATTTATTATAATCTTTGGATTTGAGTTAAAAGCAAAGGGGCATTAATATTAAAAACTAAAATATTTTTATTTTTAACGGAAATTAGGCCAAAGAAATCATAAACTTTGCAGGAATTGCAAAAAAAAGACAGAAACTTTTGGTCTGGCAAAAGAACACTAAATTTTCCATTGACTTTCGAATATAGTAACAATTTTTATGTTGATTTGCCAAATTAGCACGCTTAGAATCATTAGATATTATGTCATTTTACATTCATCTCTAGACTCGATCTTAAGAACTTTAACTAAGACAAAAAGAGCTCTTTACCATTGCGCCACAACAGCTTATGATATAACTACATAAAATTTAATATATATAAGAACATCCTAATTTTAAACGTATTTATACAAATATTCTTCAAAAAAAGTTTATTGAATACATTTTCTTAAAATAAAAGTTCTTAAATATATATATATATATATAAAATATTTAAAACAATTTTTATATGTTATACTCGTAAATATGTTTAGAATATGAAAATATAATTTTAAAACATTGTTTACCTCTGTTTTTAAAAATACATTCAATAAAACATTTTTAAACATGTTTGTATATATATGCTTAGAATTGGAAAGTTGTTATATATTAAATTGTATGTAGTTATATTATAAGATGTTGTGGTACAGTCATAAGGGACTGTTTTATCTTAGTTAGATGTTTTGACTTCGAGTCTTGAAATTACCATGTATTTTTGGTTTTTAAAAACAATTCAAATAATGTAGTTTTGGCTCGCCTTAAAACAACGTCTTTTTACGTAAATTTTTATTTGAAAGTCAACAAAAGTTTAAAGTTTATTTGGTCAGACAAAAATTCATGTCTTTTTGATAATTCCTACAAAGTTGGAGACTTTTTTTTGGGCCAAATTCTCATTTTTAAACTCGAGAGAGATTTCTTGTTTCTATTATATATTAAAAAAAAAGAATTTTTGATTTACGTAACAGAAACAGTAAATAGCGTCTAATGATCCTGCTAAGGGCGTGCTAGTTTTGTAAATCAACGTAAATTTTGTAATATATATGTAAGTAAATGAAAGTTTAGTGTCTACTTGGTCAGACGAAATTCATGTATTTTTGGTAATTCCTGCAAAATTGGAAAATTTTTGGCCAAATTCCCATTTTTACACTAGGGAGAAAGATTTGTTATTTCTATTTTTACTTAACATGCACAGTTAACAGCATCTAATAATTCTACTAATAAAGGCGTGCTCAAATCAACGTAAATTTTGTTAATATATATGAAAGCAAATGAAAGTTTAGTGTTTATTTGGTCATACAAAAATTCATATATTTTGGCAATTCCTGCAAAATTAGAGATTTTTTTGGCTAAATTCCTATTTTTAAATCTGAGAGAGATTTCTTGTTTCTATTAAATATTAATTTTTAGCCACACAGTTTAAGAGAACTCTGAACAAAATTTAAAGCTGAAGATTATTTTTATGAAGATATCAACCCACTTCGATTTATATTGTGTTCATTAAAGTTTAGTATGTAGTGAAGGTTCATTAATGTTTAGTAACTCTGTTTAGTGTATAGACAGATTAATTTTACATGTATCTGAAGTCCCATTACGACATTATAACTGTTAATAAACCATTTCCTTTCAACAACAAAGACTTCTGTTCACTGCAATCCCAATCTCAATTTTTACTGTGGTTGGCAATCAAAAGCATCTTTAAACTTAGCGATCTCACTTGCCTTTGGTAAGAAATGAAAAGGATAACTTAACTCATACAGTTGGCTATATTAGTGTAGAGTTTCCATCTTGCTCTTTAGAAATTAATGCTCATGTGAAATTTCCTATATGAAGTTGTAAATGTTTGTCTAGTAACCTTTACTTTTATCTCAATATACATAATGGGTTAAAGGTTGGAGATGTGACCATCCTAATTGGCATGTTGCAGCTGAAAGCAACAAAAGAGATGCTATGCTTTATAGAAACATATTTGCACTATCCAAATTGAATTTTCTCTGTCCTTGATCACTCAGCTAGAAAAATCTGTTCGCAATTGTTTCTTAATATGTTCATGTGGCAGAAATTAAATCTCTAGCTGCGGAGAGACTACACAAAGAAATTTTGTATTCACTTCCATAGATGTGTAATTAAACCAAAACGAAAGAAATTTTAGAACACTGAAGATGGAAAGTGTATGTCACAAAATATATCCCTGAGCCATCTTTCCACAAATCATCCATGTGTGCCATCGTTTCCTTCTCTCATCTCCCTCTCTCTTTCCATACCTCTCCTCTTCCCTCCTCGTCCAGTCCAAGTCCTACCACTATTCAAATCAATCTTTACTTCTTTTTTTCATCAAATCAATCCCATTCTTCTGTCCTCCTCCTTTACCCTCGTTTACAATCACCTTCCTCCGCCTCTCTTTTTCCCATCAAATCTCTGGCACTTTCGATGTCATTAATCATTATATCATCCCCTACGTCATCATCAAACGCCCATCCCTCTTTTCCATCATATCCCTCACATCAAAGCCTTCCTTTGCAGCTGGGAAAAAAATACATTTTATATACATCACTTAAGGAGTGTCTTTTTGTGGATTCCATGTTATGATTATTTGTCGATAGTAGTCAGGTTAGAATCGAAAACTAAGGGGGGTATTATTCATTTATTAATTTAGAAATTTGTATGAAATTTATAAGTATAGGCAAAATATTCTGATTTCCAAATATAATAATTAATATGTACAAATCCGAAGGTTTCCCTTTGGATTTTAGTCTTTGTATTTTTAACAAACAAATCCACTCAAATTCATTAGAAAATCAAATCCATAAATAAATCCGTATAATTGAATAACGCATGATTTCAATTAGGATTTATAAATAATAAAACCAATAACACATGATTTTAATATGGATTATAAAATCATGAAACCAATAACACTGGATTTCATTCAGATTTTCAAATCCATTAAAATACATAAACCAATAACCCCCACTAAGTTATATACATCACTTAAGGAGTGTCTTTTTTCCTTCATATCCATTTTCCGTCTTCTTTCTTCATTTCCCTCTTTAACATCTCTCTTATCTCTTCCTTCCTCTCTATAAGGCTGATCGTGAGCCGCCATCTAAGCGCGAGTACCTTCGTTTAAAAGAACATTTTTAATATAGAAAGTCTCAAATTCCAGATCTTCCGCTGCAAATATTTCCTGGGAAACGAAGTCATAGGCATGTTATGTTCAAAGCTAGACCGACTACTCCAAGATTACTCATCCATAAACCAGTTACCGGTACAAATAACATAAAGAAATGTAACCAACGTTTATTGTAAAAAGCAACCCCAAAGATTTATGACCAAAAGCGGTTAGAGGTGACCATTGAATTTAAGTTTCTTCAGCTTGAGTTGGATCAAAAGCATGGAATGTATTTCTACCATCACCATCTTCAAATAAAGTATTTTATAGAGTAGCACCATAAATAGTGCATATCAGAGCCGCACCCAGTACAGCGGATATTCTCATCATATGAAATGGGTTCAATGTCCAATTATGAAACCCTTCGATAAAGAGGATGAATCCAAATATACTGCTACACCAAAACTAGGCGCAAAGAACCAACCATATTGACGTAGTGGATAAATTAGAAAGACAAACAAAAACAGCAATTGGACCAGAGAATGCGATTGCATTGTGGGAACAAAAATCCGCACAATGTATTTTAGGAAAGTTTGTTGATGTGAGGATCCGAGAATCTTTGGAGAGAGCGAAAATAAGGAATGATTGGAAAAGGAGAGTATGGCAAAGAGAAAAGACGATTTTAATTGCTATGTATGTAATGCAAGAGGTGTTCGATATTAGATGTGTCCACAAATGTCAAGATCGATATGTATATATACTCGAAAACTTAAGTCCTATCTAGCCTAATTGTCGATGTGGGAGCTTATGTCTTCGTCTTTTCCACCGACTTGGAGGAATCTATGAGAATCTTCGATAAGTCAGTTTGGACCGTAATAATTCCTTCCCATCAGCCCGGCCCAACTTTATCCTTTGTCCTTTGGTTTATTTTAATTTAACGCTTTGCCGTTTCCGATAGATAAAAACGTTAAGACGTATTCATAAAACATCGAGAAGTTTATGAAAACATTAATAAGTTCCCGAAACGATCTTGGAGGCGAAGAAAAAAACATGTGTAGACAGAGATGCTCGAGCACGTCCGGCTCAAAAATGTTTGGTGAAGGAGAAGGCCGAGCTGGACGTTTCTCTTCCTTGCTCTCATCCAGCTCGGCATGATCGTGTGNCGGGGGGGGGGGGGGGGATTGGCCACAGAACCGTCCTCCTCGGCATGAAATTTCTGACCGTTTACATGGCGAGCTTTGCCGAGCTGGTCAAGAAATCATGTCATTGGTGTGTCGCCCGTCGTCCCACCGGGTACTGAATAGAGGAGAGCTTCTTGATGATCACCCGTCCGGCCTGGCACGGTGGGAGGAAGGAAAAGACTGAGCTGCTCGTGATGATCAGGTTAGTACGCAGAACATATCCGGTTCGGCGTCCCAACATGCACTCGGAGCATGAGGTCACGACAGGCTAGGCGGTCATGATGCAGAGCACGGTGTGCCCTCCGGCTCGGCAGCACATTAGACGCGTTCTTCTCGGCACTGTTTGAGTTAAGTTTTTCGTGAAATTATTCGGAATACTGTTCATGTTAAATTTTTCAAAAGTTTTTGTCATTTTTTTTTGTTTTCTTCCGGAGACACTGTTTTAAGATAAAATTTTCCGCTATATTTCTCGAAAAAACATTGAGAGGAAGACTCAGGCCGAGCTGGACAGATTTGTGCCGAGCTGATCGGTCTTCCGAGTCTTCCCTCAAAAAAATGTCCGAGGAAAAGGCATGGGATATGATGCCAAGCTGGTCGAGCAAATGACGATGCTTAGATGCCGAGCTGTCAGGGACGCACCATCCCTCCTTGATGTTTGGATAGAAAAAGATCGAGAGAGACGGGGAAGGGGGAATACCGAGCTGGATGCATTCTGTGCATTCCAAGCTTTAGTCATAGTACTTATGCATGGATGAACTTGTTTTCACGAAAAATTTGCTAAGTGTTGAAGAGGATTGTCTCCTGTTGAAATTTTTTTTTTTTTTTTTTTTTTTCTGAAAAGCGGTTCATGCTAAGTTTTAAGAAGTCTTTTTCGAAAAATTGTTTACGAAAACAACTGAGGAGCAACATTGGCCGAGCCGGACGGACACGATGCCCAGCCGGTCGGTCTTCGAGAGAGAAGAGGGCAACGAAAGTACCGAGCCGGACATGTAAATGCCGAGCCGGTCAGTTCCCATGCTTTGCCTCGATCTTTCGAAGGAAACAATCGAGAGATGATGAGAGCAAGCCTGCCGAGCCGGACATGCTTATGTCGAGCGGGCTGTGCGCTTTATGTTGGATTGGTTATTTCCATCCCAAAGGATGCCGAGCCGGTTGCTAGCGTGCAGCTTGAGCATTCAAAGCTCGAACGTGTTGCTTATGGATGGATGAACTTGATTCATGAGAGTTTTGCTAAGCATAGGAGAGTATGTTCTCTATTTTGCTCTGATCAGAACTTGTTCCTTCCGGAAAACCATTTTTCCTGAGAATGTTAAGTTTTCGGAAGAATTTTAGTGATGAAGTGAAGCTGACCCGAGCCGATCATCCTACCAACAGTGGAGTGATTCGAGCCGATGCCTAGACAGCCCAGTTTTGGGGATTCTGTTTAGTTTTCGGGAAAAGTTTCCTCTGAAATAATTTCAAGTTGAATATTTTTAACGAAATTTCTTTCTTCGAAAAGTCTCCAGACTATTGTGTTGTCCGGGGCTAATCCTCTTGGATAGTGGGATTAAGCCCGAAGTGATGGTCCGTACCCAGAGGCGACACATGATGTGAAGGCATGAAGACTCGAGGTGAAGAAGGATGTATGTTGAGGGGGAGATACCGCCGGCTCAATTTTTTATTCGTCTAATGAGGATGGACTCGAAGCGATGAAGATCTACCCCGAGCCGATGCTCATTTTTTATGGATCCGAGGTGATGGGAGGACCACCTCGAGTCGGCATATGATGAGATGTTTTTCTCCGAAGAAAGTTAAGCTTGGTTTTCGACGAGCTGTTTTTCTTGGAAAGATGTTAAGCTCGAAGTGTCCGGGCCGATTAAGGCTGTTGGAAAGTTTCTAAACCGATGAAGGTTGTAAGGAGTTTTCCTAGCTTATCAAAGCTGGAGAAAAGTAGGAATGGCCAGTCCGCCTTTGTGGGCCGGAGGACATGTTGTCAGAAGTCGTACTTGTATTAAGTTTTGTATTTGATGATGAAGCTTTCTTGAAGGATGAGTCCTTTCGTTTCCATGAAAGGAGTTTCACAGAGAGATTTCTTTTTAGAATACTGGTCTCGTAAGCTCTCTACTTGTGGGAGGATTTATCGAAACCGGCTCTTACAGAAAATGAGCTTGTACTGTGTTATTGATGGGACGTGCTTTACTGTCTGATACAAGTTAGTAGGCACAACACTTTATGTCCCCAGGATTGTATAGACCATCGTGCTGAGAAGCGTTTTTCTGGATTTTTTTCGATGCTAGGATTTCGAATGTTTGTTCTAAGAGAGTAGAGTAGTTTGAAGTTTCTTACTCACTCTTGATTCCCTAGAGATGGTTAGAAGCATCGTAGAAGTTGCAAATTGTTTAGCAATGATATTTCATTAACAGAGAGTTGTCATGCTTGTTTAGACGATAATATGTTTGCGGTTTGGATGAGATTGTGCCACCTCTCCTTAGGAGTGTCTTAGCTGGGCATTCGATAGGTTAGCCTTTCAAAAGCTAAGCTATGCATTTGTCTGGTTCTAGGGGACGCGGAATTCGGCTTACCTCCCCTTTTTCGACTTAAGAAACACTGTATAATCTCGTCTAGTGGTATGCTAGATTGTGTTTCTGAGAGGTTAAAGACCAGTATGCCATGGTAGACCAGTATACCGAGTTGATGAGCTTGCAATGAGGATTAAGACACTGCGAGTCTTTCTCTGCTTGCATGCCCCTCTCAAAGTCAAACCTGAGAACATCGTCCAAGATATACCTCTCGGATGTTAATGCTAAGATATACCTAACGGGATTTGTATAGCGCACTTCTATGTTCGTGCACGGATGTCATTGAACCTTTCATTCATATAAAAGTTTAGGTTGGATTTATGTTTCGTCCATTGGGCCAGCAATGGTTATGTACAAGTTTTGTTAAGACTGGTCTTTCTACTTTGAAGGTTATGTAGAGTTTTGTATATCGTTGAAGTGTTTTAGGGAAACGTCTAGTTTTAGTTGTCGAGAACTGATCCAAAGTTTTGAGCTAGGTGATCGTTCGTGAAACTAAGAATTCAGAAGTCTTTTATCACTGGGAGTTCGGAACTTTTTTTCAAAGGTTGGAATTTTCATGAAAATCCGGAACTTCTTTAGACTATTTGAATCTTTTAAGTTCGGAACTTTTGTTAAAAATTCGAGACTTTTCTAAGTTCATAACTCTTTGCACTTATAATTTAGAACTCGTAGATTGCTTTAGATCGAAATGTCAAAGTTTTTGATTTTTCGGATTCTCGAAACTGTCTAAGAATGCGGAAGAGTGGAGTGGTGATGACTGTGTATACATTCCCACTCCCCTTTTTTTTGAAGGGACAGCTGCACATTTCCGAACATTGGTTGCCTACGTCGAGGATCAAGCCATCTTGTAGTTCAGTTTGTTGTGTTGTTTTTTTTTTCTTATTCTTTTTGGGTGGCATCCTTTCGAGTTGTTAATGTTTAGACTCGAGCTAATGGAGACTAAGTCACCATGTCCTGAGCTTGGGATTGCTCAGGTGCATCCTTTGGTGCCTAAGGATCGGTTTCGGAAGTCCCAGCTTCTTGAGTTGACGGAGTTATCTCCTTTTTGGACACTTCTTTTTTAGTATCTTTCAAAGTAGCTGACTTGATCTGTTTGGTTTTTTTTTTGTTTGGAGGGAACTTCATCATTGATTGGGAGTTCTGAAATTTGTGTTCCGCTAGAAAACAAAATCGGAATTCCTTCTGGTTTCCCCAAATAGTTTCTATGCCTGATTTCGTTGGGAACTTCAGGCAGAGGTGGTACGTAGAGGGGATAGCTCACATTGAATTGATCCAAGGGATCCCCATGATAACATTGTAGATGGCTGGATGATAAGCTACCATAAAAATAACGACTTTCGTTACTCCTCCGCCTGCACAGAGAGGAGGATGTTTCCCAAAGACATAGTAGTTTCGCCAGTAAACCCTGTTAGAGGTTTTGGCACAGGCTCGATTTTAGAGAAGTCGATGTTCATTCTTCGGAGAGTTTCTCAGAAGATAACATTGAGTGAACTTCCGGTGTCAATCAGGACTCCAGCAACGTTGATGTCGCTTATTACGAGCTGAATGACAAGTGGGTCGTTGTGTGGATGTTGAATTTCGGCCGCGTCTTCTTCCTCGAAGGTATCTGGAAGTTGTCTCGACGTTTGGGTTGCGGTCAGTTTGTGCTGGTTTCATCCTGTCGCTGATAGGCCTTGATTACGGAGATAGTGTCTCGGTAGTACTGGGATCCGCCCATGATCATGTGGACCTTCTGTCGGTTGTTTGGTCCAGAAGATCCTTCATTTCTCCTTCCGCGTTTTGGAGTTTCTGAGTGCAGTCCTTCTGGAGCCTGATAGGGTTGTTCCTCTACGGTTTCCTCTTCAGGTTCCTCGTGATCTCCACCACTAGGTCTTTGGCAATGTTGCCAAGCTCTCCAGCCAAGAGCTTAGCAGTTAGTTTCGTCCCGAGAGTTCAGCAATTCAAGGTCGAATGGCTGTAAGCCTTGTGGTGATCACAAAAAGCTTTTTCATCGTAGTTAGGGTTGTTACGAGTCCAAGTGTATGGATTCTTGCCTTGTCCAGCCCCTGCTTGTAGTTTCGGCGATCCACCTGGAATGGCCTTGTTCCGACTTGGTAGTTATGAGCTTCGCCTTTAGTCTTGAAGTTCACATACGGACTTTCCTTCTTGCCTGTTGAGGAGTTAGGAATCAGTGGTGTGCCTTTGCTTGAAGGCTTAGCTCTGTGTTTACTCTCGTTGGCTTTGATGTCTTACTCTAGCTTGATAAAGCCCGCAGCACGATGAAGAGAATCTTGGATAGTTGGTGGGGTATTAAGTGTCATTTCCTTTTGGAAACGAGTATCGTACCACAATGATCTCTTGAGTGCTTCGAGCGCACCTCTGTCGCTATCTCCATTGACTTTCGAGACTATGGCTTTGAACCGTTCCATGAAATTCTTCAAAGATTCGTTCTGACCTTGAGATATAGTCCAGAGATCAGCGTCGGACGTTCCTTGATTCATGTACATCCAATACTGTTTGAGGAACGCCGTGGAAAGCTGGGCGAAGCTATCGATGGAGTTCCTTTCGAGTTTAGAGAAACACTCGAGAGCATCACCCTTTAGATTTTTGACGAATAAGAGGCAGTAACCTGCATCTTCTTCCTCTTTCTTAAACCTTTCTTGTCCCATGGCGATCCTAAAGGATGTTAGGTGCACCTTCGGGTCGGTGTTTCCATCATAATGTTGGATTTTCATCTTCCCCGGGTCCGAAAGCTTTGTGATAGTGATGCGATCAGTAAAAGGTGTCTTCTGAGACTCTTCGAGGACACAATCGATCTCTGGTGAAGTGCTTGTTGCCTGATGGACTTGGGATTTGACCTTCCACATCTCATCGGCACCTTGATCGAGTTTTTTCTGCAAGTCGTCGATCTCTTTCCTTCTGAGATCTTCTCCTCGCGTCTTTTGACCCTCGTCTTCTTGCTCTCGAATGAGGGCAAGCTCTTCTTCTGTTAAGTCATTTTTGCGGTCTGAGAAGTTTTCCTCGTTTTCAGGGTGATCACTGCTAGGTCGATCATCCATTCAAGGATTGCCTTCAGCGTGCGGGTTGTCAGTTACCGTGCTTGTTGAGTTACTTCCACCAACTCTTCAGATTGGAGGTGGATTCGTAGGGTTGATCCTACGCGTTGACGGTGTATGTTCGTATTGCGTCGTGGATCACGCCTTAGAGATTGTTGTCCTGGAGGAGTTGCAAAGTCGAGGCGCCTTCTCCCTATGAGATTGGCTCTGGACTCAACTTACTTGTGGAGGTTCTCCATCTGGTGGTTCAAGGACTCGTTATGTCCTATTTGTTCTTCGTTTTGCTTCTAAAGAGCCTCTAGAGAGGATTGTAGCTGCGCAATCAAGGTTGCGGCCGCATCCTCTCGATCTCCTGGTCTAGTTGGGTTTTGATTCCTAGGGGTTTCTTCTTCTAAGAGTAAAGATTTTTCGAACACCCTCCTACTAGCGCCAAATTGTGGGAACCAAAAATCGCATAACGTATTTTTGGAAAGTTTGTTGATGTGAAGATCCGAGAATTATGGGAGAAAGCAAAAATAAGGAAAGATCGGAAAATGAAAGTATGGCAACGAGTAAACACGAATTTTATTACTAATTGTGTAATGCAAGATGTGTTCGATATCAAATGTGTCTATAAAGGTCAAGATCGATATGTATATATACTCGACAACTTAAGTCCTCTCTAACCTAATTCTCGATGTGGGAGCTAATGTCTTCGTATTTTCTACCGACTTTGAGGAATCTACGATAAGTCAGTTTGTACTGTAATAATTTCTTCCCATCAGCTCGGCCCAACTTTCTCCTTTGTCTTTTGGTTTTCTTTGGTTTATTTTAAGTTAACTCTTTACCATTTCCAATACTTATGTTAACGCTGTGTCGTCTGGCTCAGCAGCACATGAGATGCGTTCTTCTCGGCACTTGCTGTTCGGCTCGGCCACACGTGAAGCATGTTCGTCTCGGCCATTGCCGTCTGGTTCGATATTTAAGGTCGAGCAAAATGACCGAGCAGGTCGGCTCTGTCCGGACGTCCGGGCCAATCGTCTCCTATTCCCTAGTTTTAAGACTCTGATCGAAATGTTCGGTTTCTGATACAAAAAATTTGAGTAATCGCGACTTTTATCGGTTTATTAGAAAATATTTGAAAAATAGTTTATTTTCGTATATTTTTTTTTTTTTACAAAGTTATCGATAAAAAATAGTTTAACACAAAATTATTTCCCAACCATCATTCTTTTTGCCAAAATATTTAAATACATAAGTTTTTTTTCATATTCAAAATGATCTTAATTCTAGAAGGGTGGGTTTTGACCCCAGCATGCATTATAAGATAGCAATTGAAGAAATTAAGTAAGTTCAATTTAACGTAACATAAAACCTATTAATGTGAAAGCACCGTGGAGAGCAACAAAGGCCCACAGACCGCCTAATTGACACCAACAAGTAAAATCTCCTTGTGCTTCAGGACCCTACAGTAACAACAAATAATGCGCTAACCTATTAGCAGGAGAAGAAACTGCAGCTGTTAAAAGATTGCAACCTTCTAAATAGGAACTAGCCAATCCATGAGCATACCATGAAGTTACAAAAGTTGTACCTGTGAACCAATCCCCAAAGCGAAATAGGCACACGAAAAGAGCGATAGACCAGACCATCCTAAAAAAATGAAGCGGTCCCTCCGTAACCAGTCATCCATAATATCAAATAAATCTTTTTTATCTTTGATAAATTTACCAAGGGTTACAGTCATAGCGATCCTTCTATTCATCTACTTCAACCATTTCCAAACACCTTTATATATATTAATGTTATATATTATGCTATATTTACGGCACTCAAAATTCTATCATTTGATCTCTCGTGCACTATCCCATAAAATTGAACCTTTAGAATTTCATTTAATTGGTTTCGAAGATTCAAATATTTGATTTGTTCGTCCTTACTTAGGTAAATCCATCAACTCAAATTGTTTCTTTTTTGCTATTAATTTATTAATAAGTAGTTGAATATAAATCATGAATTGTCGGATGATTTATTTGATATATATATGCCCTTTAATGTATCTGTAAAAAAAGGGAAAAATTCTTATCTATATCTTAGACAATACAATCCCTTATATATTAATTGAGAATCCTTTTAAAAAATAACATTATACTCATGTGTTATTAACATGTATACCATTATGATGTGTTATCACCATAATCATTCTTAGACTCATTTTAAAAATAGTTTCAAATTATTAGAATAATTACAAAATATGCCATTCATAATTTAGTTTAAAAAATTATATAGTTTTATGAAATTAATCATCTCTATCATTAATTACTAATCTAAAGCAAAAATCTCTCATAATATTTCCTTATATAAAAGCCATAAATTTAGTAAATAAGTTCATAATAAGGAATTAATATTCAATTATATCAGATTAATTATTTTAAAGTCATTTAATTTTCTCCACTATTTTGTTAATTTTCTTTTTTTTTTAAATTAAATTATCATATCAAACATATAATCCAAAAATCTAATTTTTTCTCATATGCTATAATTTGAATTTTTTAAATAAACATAAATTGATAAAACTATTGAAAATCTACTTCATATTTTTTTGTGAGTAAAATTTAGTTTAAAAATCAAATATAAAAAATCAAAATGATATCTAATTACATAATCTTATTTTGTAGGCATTCAAATTTAAAAATTTATAGTTAATTTAACTTTACTTTTAATTGAAATATATAATTTGACTGTATAAAATAAATTTATTGATATTTTACTTGATCAAATTTTGATAAATAAAAATATAAAACTATATTTGATATTATTTTAGATTTCTCATATAATTACATATATGCTTTCTTATATAGGAATCTATTAGGGTTAATATTATTTTTTGTTACTTATCACAAAAATACAAACATGTATGATAAATTAGTAATTAATTTATTTATCTATTTTATTATGTAAATCATATTTTATATTATTCATCGATAAAATATTTATACTTATTTTGTATTATAATTCATTATAAATTTAGACCATATATGAAAATTTGATGCAATATTATATATACAAAATATTATTAAATTATACTCAAATTACATAAGTTCACATTTTCAGAAAAAAATACAAAATATGTAATAAATTTATTTTTAATTAAATTATTTTATA